>JARHVA010009382.1:302500-323007 GCA_037957365.1 Torreya grandis
CAATGTTAGACAAGGAAAAATATGACCATATAGGACTATCTAAGACAACTTACAACCTTGAAAAGACCATAAAAAAATTAGACACATATATTAAGTTTAAATCTATAGGGGTGACCATTTTTGTCATGAGATCAAAATTGGTCAATATTCTTGGCAATTCATAGGGCTAACATGCCTGAAATGCTAATGGACCTATAGTCTTCTTCTTCCATTGGGATATGGACTCACTCTTATACTTAATCTGAAATTGATATCCCTTTAAAAGAATTCAAACTCACACAAAACACACAACAAGAAATAATCACACACTATGCGTCAAAGCATTTAAGGAAAACATAATAAAGACATAAACAACATACCTAACCTACTATATACATACCTCAAAAATGTTTGAGGTGATGCAATATTTTCTCTTGCTTTAACCAAGATCAAAAAAGATGTTTCTTGAGTCACAGCTACTCCATGAGAGTAAGTCACCATATGATGGATGCTTGTTACAAAACTTTTACATGTGAATACGATCAAATGATTTACCAATAATATGACCTTTGTTATTTACAAGTAAACCATTTGAAACTCCATGGAATATTTCTCCAAGCTCTCTTCTAGAATTGTTTGATAGTGCAGCCTAATTTTCTTCCTTCATGATCATTTGGAGCTCTTCATTCTGATTCTTAGGAGTCATGAAAGTTTGGTCAAATTCACCTACATATATAACATGATGCACTTGATGTTTAAAAATTTCATGCTTGTCTTCTTGCTACTCAAACATGTATAAGAGTGTTTCAACATTAGATTGAGGTTTGGATAGCTCCTCAATCATAAATGTTTTTTGCCTTGATTTCATTGCACTCCTCCAAGAATTTAGATTGTTTGATAATGATTTAAACCTTCCCTTCATGTTTTTTAGATTAAAAAATGACCTCACTCTCAAGCTCATTCTTCTTAGGAATGAGAGTAGACTTGTTCACTTATTCAAACTCTTGAATTATTTCATGAGACTACTACCTTAAATGTTTTCTTCTTCATGACTGTCACATCCATGAACAATTAGAATGTCATTATATTCCTTATCATCATGCTCTATCACTTTTTTATACTTATAATCATCATACATATGAATAAGATAGTTACCTTCTGCAACTTGTTGAAGAGGACCATCAAGGCTTACCTCAAAATTTCATCACCTTCATCATGGATGATATATGTGCCAAGATATATCTCTTTAATGAAATTATATGATCATCTTCATAATTTTTAGAACCATACTCATCTAAGAGTACGTCAGAGATACTTTCAATTTTGGAAGATTTTCCATCATCTATAACATGCTCCTCTTGTTTATTGATGGTACAATTCAAATTAAAGCTAGCTTCCACATATGGCTCAATATGAAACTTGGCCAATGAATATATTATATTACTCACCCTAGCTCCATACCTTGTTCTAAATTCCAAGAAGGAATAATCATTTGATATATATCCTCTTATCTTGGTAGTGAAGTCTATTGATAGATAAATAGTAAAATGTGTAGGCAGATCTACCACCAGTATGTCTTGTAAAATTAGAAAGCTTAGACAGTCATGCAAGAATACCTTCAAAATTTTGATAATACCTATTGAGTTATCTAGTTTCCCATTAAAATACAACACTCATTTGACATATGGTTGATATGTCAAGCCCAACTTGTCTACAACTAGCTAGGGAATAACTGAAGTACTTGACTCACTATCCATGATGCAATTATGGACTAGTTTGTCTCCCATAATGAGGGTAAGTTAGAAAGGTGGGGGATTTTTATAATTTGTGGAGGGTTAAAAAATATGAGTAGGTATATTTTTGAGGGATAAACCACCATGTCTTGATGGTTGAGGAATGATATGTATTTGGGACAACTGCTCTTGAAGTAGTTCTTTTTGAGCAGGCATGTGGAGTACTTCCCAAAGAGATATGGATGTTTTAGTGTTCTTCAAAGATTTAATGGTATCTAAATGAGGGATAATAACCTTCTATTGCATTCTTGGAGGAAAAGAGGTGCCTTGAACCTAAGGCAATGAATATTGGGTTGCCCTCCCTAATTTCTAATTTTGGGGAGCTACAGGACTTGTAGAGGATGTCATATTGCATTCAAACATTTTGGCCTTGGAGGAGGATTGTTTGGACTTTTATTCACATCTTGAAAATATCCCAAGGATATTCTCTTTGACCTTGTGTTAATTTTAACTAAAGTAATCTGATTTTAGACAAGTGTATCTTCCACTTGGAAGTTTGAAATGCTCACTCGTTGACTGCCATACTCTCCAATTTATTATGCCTGCATGAATCTCTCATCTTATATTATTAATTGAGGATTAGGTCCTCCTTGATAAACTAAAGCTTTTCCTTCACCCTCATAATCATTCATGAATTGTACTTGAGGCTATCATTCTTCACCTTAAACTAGATTACTATGGACTAGAACCATGGCTCTTATGTTGGAATTAAATTTTGGAATATAGGCATTAGGTGGCCTATTGAAGTTAGGTTGACCTTGTCCCCTCCCTTGACCATTATTCTGAGATGGAAATCTATTTTATTGAGGAGAATAATACTATGGGTTTTGATCAATTCCCAATTATTGATTTAGTTACCTAACTTGAGCTTTTAAGGCATTAGATTTTATTTCCCAATCAATGGTATCTTTTGATTTATTTGGGGAAGCTTTGGGATCAATATTTGGATTTATAAATGAAGGAGTAATAGATAGGCATAAATACCTTTGGAGGGAGTTTACTAACTTGAATAAAACCACTCTCAGTTCTAATGGCTATGTCATAGGCTTAAGAGAAAGTGTACCCACCCATGGAATACAACATGATAACTATATTAGTCACAATATCTCTTAGGCATGTTGGGAAAAAAAACTTGCAGGAGGTCTCATGGGAGGTGGTAGCCTATTCCATGTTCTTTGAAACCATTCATTGAAGTCATACAAAGTCTCCTTGGGCCCTCTATGGATAACATTCAACTGATTTATGATTACTCTTGTCTTCAAATATTTGGGTCAAAAACTCACCAAACTCATCCCAAGCATTGATACATCCTCCCAACAATGTTCTATACCAATCAAGGGATTTCCCCCTAAGAGACATGGAAAGTAATCTAACTACAATGTTAACTTCAGTGAATGGAAATTTTAAAAATTAGATATGTCCCTAATATGCTCGCTTGGGGTGATAGGACCTTCCCCATTGAATGTGGGAACACTCTTAGTGGCATTTCAATGGATATCATCATAATCATTGAGGTTTATACGATTTTTAGTATTGAAATATGGGAAAGCATGTTGCCTAGCCATGTTATCTTCAAACTCTTCTTCACTCTCTTGCTCTTTTTGACTTGCAAAATCTTCTTGTTCTTCAAATTTCAAGATAGGCTTAGGGTACTGAACTTTAAGAAGAAAATTAGGATGAGGGAGTGGATTTGTAGGATGATTACTTCTACAGTAGTTGACTTGGTAAGGACCATGAAGAATAAACAAAAACAATAATAAAACTTGGTCTGCAACCATAAATTACCTTTAGTGGAGTCATCAAATTCTAATTAGAATACACTTATGAAACTGTGATGTTGTCAAGATTAGTATTCACCTTTATAAGAAGTGATTGAGACAATAGTTCCACAAGGCATGCCAAAACTATTATCACTCAATTTTTCACCTTTGGAGAGGTAGTTCAAGCCTTTTCCAAATTGAGTGAAACATTGTATTACCTTTAGGCTTTTGGGTTGCCTATAATAAAGGTAAACCTATATATTGAAGGGCTAACTCCTTAGGTTTATCTTTGATAGCTTATCACCTATACTACTTGTTTACTTGGATGATAAGAGATAGAGAGAACATGAAATTAACATAATATAAAGAGGTTATGCACCAAGTTGATATCCACTAGACTACCATATACTTTCACTATGAAAGATGACTCACAAGACTAGCTTTAATATCCTAGATTATACTAACATAAGTGTTTCAAACATGAAGGTGATATGCATTACACTTCTCAAGGTGATTGAATAATAGTTATTATCGTAGACACTAATACTATTTTATTTAACTATTTTTGGAATAATAAAGTTTCATTCTTAATTTAGTTAAGTGTCTAAAATAATAAATCTATAAATAACATTACAATAATTATAGTACTGATTTGTATAATTTATCATGTCTTTTAAACCTTTATAAAAATAGAAATAAATAATGAGAAATATAACTTAGCTAAAAATTGGACTGAGATAGCTTAGATAGAGGCTAAAAATAGTTGTGTAGGATTGGGATAGTTTAGTAAATCAAAATTTAGATTTTGTTTGGTTAAAGTATAGGAGCACCTAAAATAGGGCACTTCGAGGTTTGGCTCTATAGTCCACTCCTACTACTATTATCCAAACTAGTCATAAAGATCTAATTTTTTTGAGTTTTATTCATTGTCCTTATATGAGTATGTATATAAAATATTAAGTATTGAGTGTTGGCATAACTCCTTGTAGAGTTGATTCAATCTTGAAACCCTAGACCTTCATTATGCTTGATAAAACTTGAGAAAGAGTGGGAGTTAGTGTGTTTAAGATGCACGAAACATGTATCCACACCCCTTGTGTAAGAACTCTGTCTACATACCAATACTCTAAAGAGGGATCAAGCCATATGTAGTTCTCTCACTTTTTGTGTTTTGTTCAATAGTGTAATGAGGATGCAAAAATATCAAATTGAGAGTGCTTGAGATGGCTAAGAGTGGTATGAGGGTTTGAATATATTTACATATGTGTTAGGTGACTGTATATAGAGAATAGGAAAGTTTGCCTTATTGGTTTATTTGTATTCTTGTTTGATTTGTAAGATTTGACACCTCCCTTGTAAATGACATTTGGATGGACTTTTATATGGAATTTTTGGTCATGGGTTAAATGTATTCATGCTAGGCTGACATGATGAAGGATAGAAATTAGATGAAAATAGTCATTTGGGCTCAAAATGTGATTGGATAGGAGCACCAAAAATAGGACACCCTAGGGTCTGGTGCTATTGTTTAGGTCCAGTCCTTCTATCCTATAGGTTTTAGACTTGGGGCATAGAATTGGCCTGGGAAATAGAGCTTGGTTGTGTTAGAATGATCATTTGGAAGGCTACAAATGATTATAAATAAGCAAAAAGGTGTCTATAATGGTCATGAGAGCATGCAATAAGCTCCTATAGATATGGTATCACAAGCCACACTCAAAATACCAATTTGGACTTTTATATGACTACATTCCCCCCACCCTTTATTCTTGTAATGCAGTAAAGAGAAATACTAGGATAAAAGAAAAATAGAAAGTGTAACTAAACTTACTTGAAAAAGTGAAGTCCATGAGGCTGTGTAATGTTGAGTGTTTATAGAGAGAGCATTATGAAGTGTAAATCTAAAAGAGAAAAATAAAGGGAAGATCAGTTCTTACTAGACATGATATGTCTAAAATAAGAATGTACAAAAGCTAGATAAAAGAGAGGAAGAGAAAGGAATGAATACACCTCATTGGGTATGTGAACCAATACAAAACCCGTTATGATGTTGAGTGATATTGAGTATGCTAGATATGTGTTGTACCAAAATTAATATCATAAATGGAGCTGAGTGCTCAATTCCTTGAGAGTGGATCAAGAATGCAAAGGTTGGTCCTTTGGCTCTATCATCACCCACTAAGATACGTGATCATGCGTGTGTTAATCAATGTATGGAATATGTGTTCAATCCATCTAAGTAAGTATCTCAAGAATACAAAGGATAGTTAGTCCTTTGGCTCCATCATTACCCAATAAGTGAAGTTATGAAATGATATTGGTATGGATGTGTGTCATATGAGATAGCTCCCGAATCCCATGGTTGATCTATAATCTGATAATGTGATGTGGATAGCTAAATGTGTGTCATAAATTAGGCCAATCTTGGCCATTCTGAAGGGTGGAGATTAGGCTTATATGAAATCCACTCGAAAATTGGGAACTAGGCTTATGTGGAAGCCACTCAAGAATGATCCCAACCACCTATAGATGGAGTAAGGCATGCAACTACTGAGAATGCCTGAATAATGTATTGAAATCAGAAAGAGAAAAAAACCAATTTACTATGCATAATGCCCCCAATCACTGGTATCTATAACATGATTTTGATCTAGAAGTTATAATAATTACCCTATCTGAAACCAGAAGTAAGAGCCATCATCCTGCATATGATACCCGTATATCTAGATTCTCTAAGCAAAAATTTATTAAAACTATTGATTTTGAACTATATTATTGCTAAAAAAATTATAATTAAACTTACCTTTCTGATTGTTTCTAGAAAATATGGGTTTTTAGCTTTTTGGATAGGAGCACCAAAAATAAAACACCCTGATATTTGGTGCTATTGTGTAGGTCTAGGGCTATTGTCCTTTGCTAAATCTGATCACTATTATGTAATAATCACTATTTTTTGATCTATTCTACTTGGTTTATTCTTTGATTTTTGTTTTGAGTGTTATAAAAACTGATTCTTTTGACCAGTAGGAGGCTTTGATCGCTATGATAAAACCCCTAATTGTTTCCCCCTCCTCTAAGGGTATGAATGAAGACCTTGTAATGACAGCCCTCAGAATGAAGATCCCTACAAGTGTGTTATGTTGTGAAATACATGATATAGTAATGATAATAAAAAAGATGCCTCTAGATATAGCATAGTTTATATTTAATATTTATTAGATCAATAGGGGTATGCCTAGATAGATGTAATAATGTAATATCATGTGCAATGTATTGAACTCAAACTAAAAAGTTTGGTTAGTTGTTATTTATTAGTTGTTATTTATTAAGGAGGGATGGAGCATGGTGTCCATCATGTCATCCAAGAAGTAAGATAATGAATGATATGGATCATGACATTACAAACAATGAGAAGCAAACAAGAAATAAGCACACAAATCAAGAAGAAAGAAGCATACAAGAGTGGCCAAGGGGCCAAGCAAACAAGGGAAATGGGCACATGTCCTTCAAATTAGAAATAAATAATACAAGGCATGTTCAAATGACCACATACACATACAATTGAAAGTAAGTAAGGTTGGCATGAAAGGCACAATCACATGTAAGAGTACAAGCAAAGGATATTGGCAAATGTTTTAAGGTGCATACAATAGACCAAATAGGAACTGATAAATGCAATCACATCTAGCTACACAAATAAAGAAAGGCAAACATATAATATACTATAAATAAAATCACATCTAACTAATCAAAGCAAGAATTGAAAGTATGCAAGGCATGTAGTATAAGACTAGGTAGATGCTTAGAACTACAAAAGTGTTATATACTAGTGAGTGTCGATAGAATAATCTATGTAAGCGAGTAAGTAATGTATATCAACATGATAGCTAGAGTGTGTGGTGTAGGAATGGCATAACTCTGATGGTGTAGTCATGTAAAATATGCCCCTGATGGCGAGATATATTCATATATGTATCAAATGTATAAGTAGGATGCCCCCTCAATAGGTAGAGTGAAGCAATCAAGGATTTGGGTGTCACTACACACACTTAAAGAAGATCAAGTGAAGCATGGTAATGTAGATAAATTGATAAATAATAGCATATAATAACAAATGTAAATCTAATATGGTACTAAAAATGTAAAGCATGGATAATGCATACAATTCAAATATTTTTATGTTTTTGAATTATTTGAATATTTTTGTATTTTGAAATATTATATTATTTTTGATATTTTAAAATATTTAAATATTTTTGGTATTTTTGAAATATTTGAATGTTTTTGGATTTTTGATATAAGTTATGTACAATCAATCATAAGGAGACTATGTACAATTAATTGAAAAGTAGCTATATAAAAGTAATTTGTGAAAAAATATGTACAAGTAAGCTAAAAGGAAACTACGTACACGCATATGAATAAAGTAATATAAACAAAAAAGATGTAAAAGACTAAGGTAGAGGGGATAAAGGGTTCAAATATAGAGCCCACTGGGGATGGAGATGGAGGAAGGGACCATGGTCATCACCAAATGCCTCAAGATCATCATCATAAGTATCATCATATGCCACAGATGTTATATACATGGTGTCTATCTCCTCAGGAGTTAGTAAGATTTGTGATTTTTGTGTAGTTGGAGATCTATCACTTGTAATGGTGTCATCTTGTTGAAGATGAACTAAAGGTTGCTCTGGTGGTGAAGATGTTGAGTCTCCTATGGGACATTTAGCTTTGGTAGTAGACATTTTTGATAGAAGTGGTAGAGCTGGTGTTGGTGATGATGTAATCTGAATAGTACCCTAGACCTATAGTTTATCTAATCTCTATTGTAAAGGTATACATGAGTTTCTATCATGGCTTATGATCTTGTGAAAGAGACAAAATAGGTGACTGTCTTGTTGTGATAACTTGTTAATAGATCTGTGTCATACTTTAGTTAGTGTGATTAATCCATGATCAAGTAGCATCTGTAGCATAATCTGTGGTTGATGTTGTGTGCTACTTACCTAAATATAAATGAATATATCTATATCCATAAAGGTAACCATGTCAACTATATGTTCTTAGTGATCTATCTATGGCTGCAAATGTGGAGTATATCCTAAGAGTGTAGTACAAGATGCTAAGATTGATGTAGGGTGTGTAATGAGATCTCTAGAGTCATCTTAGTACTCTCTTGGGCCAATTGGTGTAAAGCTCAATCCACAAAAATATTCATTGTGAGTGTCGGTGTCATATCATCATCTGAAGTAGCCTAGGAATCTATATCAATATCATGTACATATGATAAATCAGAATTTACCATAAGGGGTAACTATGATATAGGAGTCTCATCAACTGTAGTAGTATAAGATGACAGTGGTGCGAGAGTATCTATAACTAATGGAGTAACTATAATTATCAGAGGAGTTGTATTTGTAGAATCAAATGGTACTATTGGAATTTCTATTAGTGATTATGTAATTATAACAAGTGTAGGAACTATGACTAATGGAGTAGTTGTCATGGCTAAAGTTGTTATGACTGACTGAGTATCTAGAGATGAGAAAACAACTATAAGTGGAGTGTGAGATGTGCTAGTGTCTCCTACCTCATATGTGTGTATCTAGTCAAGATAAATGTGATAAGGTGGTGGTTGAACTATTATGTGAGGTGTCTCATTTGAAAAAATAGTCGAAGATGACTCTATAATTATATAATTTCTGAATGGTTAGTTATTTTCTAGGCATGTGTATATGTATCCTTCATGGAGAATTTTAACACATTGATGAAGAGTCAAAGGAACTACCCCCATAGTGTGTATCCAAGGTCATATGAGTAAAATATTATCATGAAGAGGACCTGGTATGACCTAAAACTATGTAGAGAGGGTTTTGGGCCATACCATGATATCAAAAGTAATGGTGCCTAATGTCTATTATGGTATATCATCAAATCCTATAATGTTCTTATATTAAT
Source organism: Torreya grandis (assembly GCA_037957365.1). Classification (NCBI taxonomy): domain Eukaryota; kingdom Viridiplantae; phylum Streptophyta; class Pinopsida; order Cupressales; family Taxaceae; genus Torreya; species Torreya grandis. The sequence continues at coordinate 311,994 of JARHVA010009382.1, forward strand.
TTTTCATGGATTTCATATCTATGTCCATGATCTGAAATATTACATATATTAAGTTTAGAACCACTATCAACTAGAACTCTCTTAATTGCACTAGTTTTGACTTGAACTTGTATGAATAGTGATAAATTTTGATCAATAAATATTTAAAAATGCATGTCCTCATGATCAAAATAAATAACATCTTACATAATTTTTAATGTGTTAACCACTAATGCAAAATAAGAAGGCTCTAAATTGATAGGCATGAAAGTCTAAGTGAGTGCTTGATAAAGAATATCCTTGAACACATTTACTTTCTAGAGTAGTTCTAACATAAAAATCTTAGTGTGTTTCTCAAGTGATCAACAATATCATATGTCCTATGTGGATCTACCTATGTAGATAGATTAGGCCTAGTACAAGAAAAAATAGGAGGGTTGTGGTGTTCCTGACTAAGTGGGAGAGGCATGGTGGCAAGTTGAGTAACAACTCTAACTGCATTATCTACTAGCCATATAGGAATAGAAGTATCTATGAGAGGAGGGTGCATATAATCAATGAGTTTAGGTGGTGGAGGGACAAAGGATGCCAACTAAGCTCTCTGGTGATAGGTAGTGACCTGGGGAAGAGTAAAATAGACCATACAATATGACTCAACATGGGATAAAAGCTCCAGGGGAGGTGAGTCAAGAGGTATCTTAACACATTTATTAATGAATGTGATAATATTATCCCATAATATAAAAAGTAAGCATGAAAATAATAGAATGAATCTTTGTATTAACATATGGTAAACTTCATCATTCATATATATGATACGACCCAGTATGAATTCCTTATTATTTGCAAGAAATATTTTGAAATGAGTAAGATCCATTTGTAATTTTTATGTAAAAATATATAAGGCGATACCTCAAATACAAATGGACCTAGTAAATGCAACTAGGATTTGAAAGAAATATATATTTTTTAATTATTGAGATAAAATTTAAAAAAAAATTAACTTATATGCAGGAAAAATTAAAAAAAATACTTAAAAAAATACCAAGATCTAGTATAGGCAACTAGGGTTTGAATGAAATTATTTTTTAAATTACTAAAGAGAATTTTAGAAATCAAATGTGAACTTATGATTTAAATATGTAAGAAAAAAATAAAAAATACTCAAAAAATCAGCAAGGAATTTATCCTAGAGTTTCTAAGGTTTTTATGCACAAAAGGACCTAGTAAATTCAACTAGGGCTTAGAATAAATGATTTTTAAAATTACTATGGTAGACTTAAAAATTTAAATATAGACTAATTTAGATATTCAAGAAAAAATTATAAAAATAATAGAAGAAATTAGAAGAAATTTTTCTTAGGATTTATAGGGTTTTTATATGCAAATGAAGTAAGTTAGGTTCACCAAATTATTTAACTATTTTGGAAATATTAGAGTTTTATTCTTAGATTAGTTAAGGGTCTAGAATAATAAATCAGCAAATAATATTGCAATAACTATAGTACTAATTTATATAATTTATTGTGTCTTTTAAACTTTTCTAAAAATAATAATAAATAAGGAGAAATACAACTTACCTTACAATTAGATTGAGATCACTGAGACAGAGACTGAAACTGGCTATGCAAAACTAGGATAGTATCACAAATCAAAATTTGGCTTTCATTTGGTGAAAGGATAGGAGTACCAAAAATATGACACTTTAGGGTCTAGTGCTATAGTCCAATCCTACCGTTGTTGTCTAAATGAGTCATACAGATCTAAGTTTTTTGAGTTTTGTTCATTGTCTTTGTATCAGTCTGCCTATGAAATCTTAAGTGTTGAATGTCGACAAAGCTCCTTATATAGTTGATTCAATCTTGAAACTTTATATCTTCATTATGATTGATAAAAATTGAGAAAGAGGGGAGGTTAGTGTATGTAAGATGCATTGAATGTGTATCCACACCCCTTGTGTAGGCATGTTGCCTAAATACCAATACTTTGAAAATATATTAAGCCATATGTAGTTCTCTCACTTGATGTGCTTTATGCAATAGTGTGATGAAAATGTAAAAATACAAAATTGAGTGTTTGAGGTCGCTAGGGACTAGTGTCAGGGTTTGAATATATTTTTATCTATGTTGGGTGATTGGATGCAAAGAATAGAAAAGTTTGTCTTAGTGGTTTGTTTGTATTCTTTCTTATTTTGTAATATTTGTCACCTCCCTTATAAAGGACCTTTGGATGGACTTTTATAGGGAATTGTTGGTCATAGATTAAATGTATTCATGCTAGGACAACATGATAAAGGATAGAAATCATATGAAAATGGTCATTTGAGCTCAAAATATGATTGAATAAGAGCACAAAAAATATGACACCCTAGGGTTTGGCACTATTGTCCATGTTCAATGCTCCTATCCTACAAGCTTGAGACTTAGGGGGATAGAATTGGCTTGATAAATATATTTTGGCTAATTTAGAAGGATATGGATGATTAGGAATAAGAAAAAAAGGTGCCTAGAAAGGTCATGAAATCATGTAGGAAGGTCCTATGAGTAGGGTGTCTCAAGTCATACTCAAACTACCAATTTAGATATTTTATATGACTACACTATTCCTTACTATTAGATACAGACAAGAACACAAAATAAACTTTATGTAACCTGTTAAAGAGAAAACTTTACTTGCACAAAACATGAAAGAGTAAAGTGAACACAAGGATATATGATTATCACTTGTCATTCAACCATGCACTACTTCACACACTTAGATAAGAAGTTATGAACTCGAAAATAGATTTAAAATCTTTATTCAGAGTAAAATATAGTATTAAAATAATTATGGATTTACCATCCATACAAAGTGTGGATCTTTAAACTTATCCAAAAGTGGATGCTCACAAACAGAAGTGTGAAGAGAGAGAGAGAGAGAGAGAGAGAGAGAGAGAGAGAGAGAGAGGGTGTGGTAGAATAAGATTGATAAGTGTCCATAATATTTAAAATAATAATATAAGCTAAGATATAGTATAAATAGAGCTCCAATTCCATGTGTCTCACTCTTAAATCATTTTTGGCCTTCCAAGTGGCTTGGGGGTAACAAACTTGCTTGACACCTAAACTAGCTCCTTGAAAACTACCCTTCTTTGCATGAAAAGAGTGACAAATGGACATTACAACCATGAATTTGAATTTAATATATATTAAACCACTCATTGACCATCTTACATGCTTTTAAAAACTCCTCTAGACTAACACTCCATCATTCAATTGTATAAGTGTCTTGAAACTCTTCATTTCTCATGCCTAGATTGGTCCAAATGGCTCAAAACTCAAGTGCATATTCTTAAACTCATCCAAACCAGATTAATGGTATTAAAATATCTTATTATTTATGAAACACATCATTTTTTTCTTAAAATAACTCCTAATCACTCATTTTTCTTAATAAACCTTCATTAGACCTAGTTTCCTTGTAACCCTAAAAAACTATAAACCTCTTTGTGTATGGAGTTGTATGAATGATATTGAATAGTCAAGAGAATATTATATGAATTAATATTTTCTTGTAGAATCATACCAAATTTCATATCCTGACTTTGAGTAGAAATCTATTTTTTCTTCTTTTTTTCTCTCTTGAATTAGTCTTCAATTAGTCTTCCTTGTCTAGGACCATGTTTTCTTGTTCTAAATGTATGAAAAACATTTAAAATAACCTAAAAGTATGTTATTTACTTTTATAATTCCATAACCAACTTCCATGTCAATTTTTGGGTCCTAAGACCTTGGGTAAGTATGCAAACCAAGAAATGGCCTTACCACCTAGTCTTATTTTGAGTCTGTTTGAGATTGCCTTAGAAAATAGGCATAGTTTGATCACCTATAAAACCTATTATTTAATTTTTTTAATTTAAATAGCTAATAAAAGTTTTAAATAATATTATCCCATGATTTTTAAGTTTTTCCCTTCTCATAACAACTATAAAACACCAAAAACGTGCAAAAATTGGATATTTGTAGAAATTCATACAAGTGACATTAGCATCAATATATATGTAAATATCATTTTTAGAGTAATAAATAGATTTAAAGATGTTTTAGGTTAAAAATATGTTTTTATATATGTTTTTTAACTCTTTTCTCCTTGACTGATCACTATTAAGGTCTTAAAAAGTTTTAAGACTAGTTTGGGGTCTTAACGATTGAAAATAAAAATTAAAAAAAAATTATTAAATGGCCTCCTTATACTTGAAAATTTTTATTTATAGACATATTCAACTATCTCAATTGGATTATACTCCCACATAAAGTGTGGGATATGGTATGAGCATCTGAAGTTGTTCCTCAAGTGGCTGCTTAGCATTTCTTAAGCTCAAGAAGGGTCTAATATGAGTCTTGGGTCTTAGAAATCATTCTGACTCATGTGAGAGGCTCAAAAACCTCTAAAAAATTCATTTAAATGATTCTGCATCCTCTAATAGTTCTCATTACACCTCTACATACAACTAATATACTGATTAGGGTACTTTGGATTAAGAGCCTATCTTCTTTTTACTAGCCCTCAAGGGATTTAGAGTGAAAATTGAAGTTTGTTTCCATCTGATAATGTATGAAAACCTCTATTATATTTTTCCACTACCCCTAATATGATTCATGAGGTCTAAAAATTCTTTCTTTATACTTTGAGCTGAAGTGGACCTCTAAGTTTCTTGACTACCCCTTGCCCAAGGAGTGGACATGGTTTGAGACAAAACAATGGGTATGTCTACTATTTTTTTGGACTTAGAGTGATAATGGGTTCCTTGTTCAACTCATTAACACACTCTGTATGAATTTTCAAGGCATGTTCATGCCTAAGGAACTCCCAACACTTTATTTTTTCAAGACTAACTCAAATGTAGCCTATGTGTGACTATCTAGTTCTAATAGACTATGTATGGAGTCATGAAACTCATATTAGTCACTCTCCTTTAGTTCCCTCTAGGTTTCAAAATTTATTATGGATTTTGAATATTATTTGAGGTGGACGTCAGAGCATCTCAAACATGTCACAAAGTCTTGATCAAACTTAAGACTAGTCTCTCCTCATGTAACCTATAGGTCACTATTATAAGGTAAGACTTTATACTATATTTTAAAACCTCACCTTAACACCAATAGACCTCTAATTTATCTTTAAGTCTTTATAGTATTCAATTAAGTTTTCAAACACCTCTCAAACACACTTGTGTCCATTCATTTATTATACTTAGCACTAGCCTATTGTTTAGTTGGCCATCTGTAGATGCTCATTAGGGTTACTTGACTTTGTGTTGGGTGTTTCAAGGTCTTACTCTCACATCATTAACCTCCTCAAAGTTCATGAACATAGTTGAAGTCTTCCATTTGAGTTTCATCATCTTCTAACACCCCTACTCTTCTTTCAAACCTACAATCAATCCATAGTTGGAGTAACTTGTAGGTGTCTTCTAAGTATTGATTGTATTATTTAGGTTAGAACCTTGGCATCACCTCAATAGGTCTCCCAATGGTTTTGAGATTGATTGCACTCCTCAATTATAGTTTCAAACTCTTTCATATACTTTTGTCTCCCTTTCCTTTAGGCTTAAGGTCAACTATTCCATAAGCCCCTTGTATGTATTTTTTTAGGTTCATTTAAGTGTGTGTTTGGAGTTTTGAAACTAGTCTCTTTGTTTGTCATTGTTGTTTGAATATGCTCTAATCAAATGTTACATCTATATTTTCTCACTAAACAAATTTACTTGATTATCTATGGATATTTATAGTTGGTGATTTGATTTGGTTATCACTAACTAAGCTATTAGTTAAATATTGTTATGGGACAATTAAACATTTCTTTGATTACATGATTACATTGCTATGAGCTAATTTTAGTGTATATTCTTATATTATGATCATGTTGATTTATTACTTTAGTAATATTTTATGTGATGTCGTGTGTGTGTGTGTGGGGACTAACTACCTATTTATCGTGAGTTGGATATAAGAGAAACTCATCCCTCAGAGTATGACAACAGAAGACCATTATTGAAGAGGGTGATGTAGATGGAGGTGTTAGGGGATAATATAGGAATCACTAGAACTCTGCACACACCATATTAGTTAGTACATGTTATATGCATAGTTGAATGGTTAGCTTTAGTACATTTTATGATTATCTGTATTTAAATAATTAATTTTACATACTAATTATGTGTTAACTTAGTTTAATGATTATGTGAAATTAATCTTGTGTGATTGTGCTTATATCACGTTAATGTGCTTATGACTATTAACATTTTTAGAAATGTAAATTTGTATAAATAAAGTAAATTTGAATTTAATAATTAATTATTTAATCTTTAATATTAAGTTGTGATGATATTCACAGTTTTAATTATAATTAGCAAATATATTGATTTTTATAATTAAAAATAAAAAAGAATAAATCGACTGTATTTAATTATTGTTAGAAAATAAAGGAAGACAAATAAATAAAAAAGTTAGAAGGAAAGCATGTATTGAAGAAAAAGAGAAAAACCGAAGGAAAAAAAAAGAAAGAAGCAGCCATCTAATAAAAGAAAGAAAGCTTGGCGATTTAGAGGTGTTTTCTTTTTTTAAAGATATTCATGCAAAAAGAAAAAGTAAAAGGGCGCAAGATAAGAAGATAAGAAGGAAAAGACCCAGAGGAGGGCACAATTGGAGAAGGAAGAGGATAGCTACACAAACAGGAGGAGAGAGTGAGAAAATAGAGGAAGTTCGAAAGATCGTACTATTTCAGCATCGGAGACATTCTCAGGTAGGCGAAGTTATTAAAATTTTGTTTGCCTGTTTGCATTTCAATTCTAGAAATTACAAGAGTATATGGTATTATAAAAAGAATAGAATCATTATATATTAATACAGATTATGCTTTTATCAGAGTTATTATATATATATGTAGTATATCCGCTGCTCACTTAGGTATATATAGGTTATGTACTATGAATTTGTAACATACAGGGTATATACTATGAATTTTTAATATGCAGGGTATATATGAAAGAATCGTTTTATGCATTAGATATACGATACTCATTGTGGTTTGGTATGGTATTATTAATATATATTTAACTACGGAGAATAAAATTATAGTGACCTATTAAATGTAATGCAGTGACCCTATGTTTAAAACTATTAACGGTTATGCAACGACCCTATGTTTATATAACCGACGATCGATATATATATATATATGGGGGAGTAATACAATGACTCTACGTTTAAAACTATTAACGGTTATGCAGCGACCCTGTGTTTATATAACCAACGATCTATATAGGTGTGTATATATATAAAATAAAATATAAGAAAATATTATATCTAATAAGAATTTAGTATAACTAAAAATAGTTTGAATACTAATATTAGTAATTCTATACTGGAAACAGTCATCATATTTATCCCCGACTAAAATTTATATTATTATAATTCATTGTTTGCAGTGGACTTAAAAGTGGATATTATTATTTATACTTAATATAATTATGTGGTATAATATGATGATTATTCCTAAAAATAAATATTACTAGTATCCATGATCTTAGAAGACTATTAATTGTTTAACTTCAGTATCATGATAACAAATTGCATATACACCATTATAATCGCATAAACACATGTATCCACTATTTAACTTACATGTCTTAAGATTATTATATAAATTAACCAGTACATGTAGTTATAATTCATTTTCCTATGGATATTGGAGTTACAAATGGCTTTAATTTCCAGATTCCCATGTTTATTGGTATGTAATATGTTTATATATTTCCCAATATTATAATTGCCATGGACTTTATTATCCTTGTTTTCAATAGATAGTAAATAAGAAGGGATATTTTTGTTTGTTATAAGTTGGAAATACAATAGAAAGAAAATTTAGAATGAATCTCTATTAAAATAGAAAACAAAATATACTCATTCGTGAAGTATCCGTTCTAATGAAATATACCCAAGATACTTGGCGATACCTATTCTGCTTACTGCTACATTATAAATAAAAAACCACGTAGTTAGTAATTGGTAATAGAAATATCATAGTTACATGAATAATAAGATATCAATGTCTACTATAACCAGATAACTATAAGTAACATGAATAACATCCCAATTTTCATATTATTACATATGAGTATATGTTACATAAAGTTATTTTAATATTAGGATCAGAGAGGTGAATGTTGAAAGTATAAATGTATACAAATTATCGGCTACAATTTATAGGTTATGTATACTATAGCAATATATATACCAAAGCGATTTGGTTTCTATTTGTTAAATAAAGAATGACACATCCAAAATAATTTTATTCAGTGTAACTTATACCACTAAATTTTTGCTAAACATCTAATTATAATGATGGGCATGAATAGAGATTAAGTTATAGTGTATATAGATGCATGCATAGTTTTTAATGTCTAACTAAATAGTTGATTTAGTTTTATATCACTTAATGTATGGATTAATCAATTATATTCATAAGTATATATTCGCAACACTTAATTAAAATCATATGAAGAAATTGACTACAATTGTAAAATTATTAATGGTATCTATTTAAAGTACAATGATAAAATTATTAATGACATCTATTTAAAGTATTTATATATTGTCTGAATATCTATAGGCAGTACGTATTATGAGTATAGTAAATGTGCACAAGGATATATATATATATATATATATATATATATATATATATATATATATATATATATATATATATGGGAATTATACCTACATGAAAATTTTAGTATTCATATAAATGTATGACATAATTGGTGTATTAGGTCAGATAACTATAAATGCAGTGTCTTAGAATTGTAACCAATTGTTTTAACGAAAGATTATGTTTTCATTAGATTTATGACTCCTTTATGACCGGATGTTGATATTAAGTAGAGTGTACATGAAAATGTTGGACTATGATTTCTTGTCATAGAATGTACTACGTTTATGTCTACTTAAAAAAATTAGAAATATGTAATCTATTATGTAATATAACTGGATGGTATGAACTTTATTTGTATTGCTTATTACTACTTATGTGACAAATAATATAGTGGTGATTAATTCATATGTTTGATGGACTACATGTATGCATTATGATTATTCATATGTTTAACATGCTTTATGTCTACTACTAAGTAGTAAACTATATGAAACTGTTGGTTATATTCATTTTAACCAAATCTCGTATTGATAGTACTGAGTAAGTACTAAGATAGACTTCATTAGCTTTCTAGAATCACCAATACCATATGAAATTAATCTGATCAAATGGTGTGTATGACTTTTACTAATCTTAGATATCAATAACTATTGAAAACTTTGGTTAAATTAATGTTAGTTAGACATTTTCATTTCATATGTATAATTTACATGCTTTTATGATATCATATTAGAACGAATTTCTTTATGGTACACTGCATATTCTTATAAATCATATATCACATGGGTATTAACTTGTCTTTACAGATTTTTGCACTGTCACTATCTACTCATCCATAAAGGGAGGGCCATTACTTGATGTGGGATTGTGCAAGGTATCAATAGTGCATGGTTAGTGTGAAAAAGTACTTGGATGATATTTTTCCTCTCCACGTCAGTACTTCTTTGGTGATGACACTTGAGATTACCATAAATATTAAAGTTTGAAAAAATCATGCTTTGTGGAGTCTTGTATCTTGTACATTATATTATATTTATTATTATTGAAATATTATCGTTGATGAGATGTAATTATTTAATTATTTTACCAAGACAGTAGTGGTTGCATGTTTGTACCAGCTGTGGCTGGAAATATGTAGTTACTTTCTATATTCAATTATGTTGTGTTTCATATGATGATAGTGATCAGTGATGGATAGATGTCACATGTTTATTTTATAGTTATCATACTTAGAATATTTTATTTGGATCACTACTTATATTCTCGTGGTGTAATCTAATGAAAGAATATATTATTTAAAATTTTACAAAAATTACGTATTTTTAAGTAAATCTTAGTGGGGATGTTACATCAAAAACAACTCACTCTCACTGTCCAAAGGGTCTTCTAACTTCTTGTGACACTTTCAAGCCAACTTGTGACACTTTCAAGCCAACTTCTTGATCCCATATGTATTGCATACTATAGGTGCTCTCTCTTAGGTTCATTCACTGTGTATAGAGTGTTTCTAAGAACCTAAACTCCTTTCAATACCATGATGCTTGAAGAATTTAAAAAAAAAGAGTTAGCTCTATTGTATATATAAGGTATGTAGATTCATTGAGACACTTTCTAATCACTTTTCACTTGACATAAGTAATCAGTACTATATGAACTTGTAGGTCTTGTTAATAAACTTGTCAACTCAATTTCATCTTGAATCTAACTGTAAGTGGCTTAGGTGTGTCTACCTTATTTGTAAACTATGTTCATCTAACAAGGTCTTGTTTCCATGTTGCCTTGGCATGTTCTAATGTTTGTGTTGATTGGTCTCAAATGGAGATATTTAGGCTTAGGGCATGTAGGTTTCTTTTGAACTATTTAAGCTATAAAGAGACACTTTCTCTAGTCCTTAGACCCTTCAAAAATTATCAATCCAATACTCTCTTCATGTTACTCCTTAATATTCTTAATATATTCAAACAATATCATATCTCCTCAGCTTACTTTATAGGTTTGTATGGACTTTAGATACAATAATTTGTTCATGAGGTCTATGTGTAGAAAATTAGAGGTTCTAGTCAGTTGGAATCAACTAGATGATAAAATTAGGGTAGTCAAAGGCATATGAATGCATTAAGATACATCTAAAGTATCCACCATAGCTCTAAGTATCTCCAACCTATTCATATAGTTCATCCAACATGTATATAAAGGAAACAACAAGATCTCATTGGAAAAGTGTGCATTGAACTAACATATTGAACCTCTCATGCTTCAATATGTGTAATTTAATCTCAATAACCTCATACTATTGTATGTCATTGGTCTTCAACCAATTTGGCAATCAAAGATATAA
>JARHVA010009383.1:0-40000 GCA_037957365.1 Torreya grandis
TTAGATATAGAATGGAAGCATCTCAAATGTATTACATCTTGATATACTATGTTCTCACAATTCAAAGATTGTTTATATACCTCCTACTAAGTTTACCCTTGAAGCTTAGCTTCTTGATTTCAAATATTTTGCATTTTCAATTTTAAATATTTTAATTTCAAATAGGGAAACACTATAAAAAGGCAAGTACCCATTTCAAAAATAACAATCATCAAAATGTCTGCAACACTCACAACTAAGTTCTCTAAGCATTTTACAAGTTTACTTTATTAGCATTTGTAATCTAATTTATGCTAACTAGATTTTTAAAAAATAAATTATTTTTCAATACACAATTTGTTTTCATAAGGTATGTGAGTGTGATATAGAATAGACTTTTACATGGGTTCAATGCCAGCCCAACATTATTAAACTAGGGAGAATTCATTATTCTATAAGGTTGTATTTATGCACAACCTATTTTCTATGTTTTGTTGTACATTATACAAATGCATTATCATTCATTCATACTTTACATGTGTCACAATGGAGATACCATTCTGATAACACTTAAATTGATACTTATCATTGACATATGATAGTTTCATTTACTTTAATATTATATATATTAATTATATATTTTCAATACTTTTAATGCTTCATATATAATTCAATCTTATACTTAATTTTATGATGAAATACACTTTTAATACATATAAATTGTTTACATGTTTTTCATACAAATCTATGTTTATAATATATATTCACCACTTTCAAGTTCTATACATGATTTATACACTAGTTCAATGCTATAGTAAAATACATGATGCAATGCAATATACAAAGTAATCATATGTTTCAAAAGTTATATTTCTAATATTCCTATATCAAAAAAATTATTACATGATTATATCATTCAAAAACACTCTCAATTTTTATTTTGAGATAAATGAGTTGCAAAACACATCCCTCATCTCTAAATGGAGCCATTATCTTGGATTTAAGTCCTCATAATAAATTTATTTTAGATTCATACTATATGAAAATTATCAATACTATGGAGGCATATAGCTTGCATATGCACCCCACACTTACAGATATTTGAACACAAATTCCCATTTTCAAAAATTTCAAACATTTACAACGATTAAATTAATATTGTATATGATACATGGTGCATGATGTTGGTTCATGCACTCCTCTATTTTCTATTTTTAATTAAAAAGTTTTTTATAAGTTACTGTTTGAATCTAGAACCTTTTGTAGTAGTGTGTTTCATCTTTAGAAAGTGGACCATGTTTGATCATAGTGACGCTTCACATCTTAGTTACATTTTAACGAGCCGCCTAGTGGTTCTTACTTATTATTTTTATTTCAACTAATGAGCCACAATTTAGTGTCTCAATTAATTATGAGACAAATAATAAAATAAATTCTCTAACATCTTATCTTATTTTATGTGAGTACAAAACATTAAAATTAATATATTTTTAGTTAAATATAATTAAATTGACAAATAAATTTTTACAAACCCATTCAATTTTGTACCATCATTTTATAATAAATGATTAAATGAATTATATGAAAACCTAATATTTTAAATTTATTTCTAATAAAATATAAAACCCACAATTTTTCTGAGATTTAAAAAAATTAATTGTAGTTAATAATCAACTTAACCCTGAATATTTAATATTAATGAAAATGATGAAATGCTATATATAACCTGCCCAGTAGGAAGAATAATAATAACTAGCAGCTGAAATGAATAGTTAGAATTTCCAATTATTATAATTATTATTAAAAGATAATAATCTACATCCAATCCTGAATCATTCTTTCCTCATTTTGTTATAAGATATACCAACAATGTGTGCAACTGTTTTAGCACTCTCAAATGAAGATTCTCCCATTTCATGTGTTTATTAAAATAAAGGAAAAAATGACAATGCAGCGGAATTATTTTATCCCATACGTAATTACAATGGCAGACTACTACATTAGCACATAACTTATATCCTATATTTTAACAACGGGGATTAATTTTCCAAAACCCTGCGATGTATCGAGAAAATTGTTTGAATGACAGTGATGATCAAGAGCACAGATGCCGCGAAAAGAAAAGCACATCTTCATGGGCTTGAACAATGGTCATCTGCAAATTCAGCGACCATCACATTAATTTTATTATGGTAATGTTTATGTGCATCTTCTCCAACTTTGGAAAACGGATCTATGTAGGCTCTGATGATTATTTCGTTACGACTATTGAAGAGTTTGAAAATTTCTCTGTCGCTTCACATGTAGCTCTTGTTAATTCCATCTTTCTTCAGCACAAAAACATCTTTTTAAAATTCAATCAGCTCACACAGTAGACCCACGAACCTTGATACTACACAGATGACGCCGGCCTCAAATATTTTTAAAGCCATTAAATTTCTCAAGAAGATTTCTATGGTGCTGTAGATTCTGATTCTGGGAAGGTGAAATGTGTTTTTATTAATTCCAAACTTCTCAGACTTCCTCTCCACCTTTTTCGAATCTGATTCCAGCACCTCGTAATTCGGAAGCTCAACGGATAAAAAATTCTTTTTTTCGAGGATCCATGGTAGAATTAAAATCCTGGAGAGCTTCCTCATGCGGAAACGATGAATATATGACTAACAGACAGAATAAATAAAAAAATAGTTAACTTTGAGCCTATGAATTCACTTTTGTAGCCATGAGGCTGTCGTGGCATTAAAAGGGGAGAACAACACTGTTATACGAGCATAATCCAGTGATCATCACCTTAATTTTACTATGGTAATATTTATGGACATATCTGACATTGGCAAACGGATCTTGGATTCTCTGTAGCTTCCCATGTAGCGTTTGGTAATTCTAGCTTCTTCACCATAGAAACATCTCTTTCAGATTCATGATTTGAACGTGCCTTCTCTGAAAAACAATTGCAACTTTATGGAAAAATCGTAGAAGCTGGTTCGCCTTCATGGCAAATATATATGATGGGAAGTGTGATCGGTTTTCAAAGAGTGAACGTATCGGACGGGGTCCGTAACAATTCTGAGATGCTTGATGCTATTTTGGACCATTCCGATTAAACTGTTTTGGACCATTGCAGGCAAGTTGTTGGAACATGCTTTTGTGGGAAAATCGAACAAATTGGTTCGTATTCACGATAAATCTGTATGATGTGAAATGAAGTGCGACATATTTTCAAAGAGGGAATGTAGTGGAAGGGGTTGGTCTACTCTACATGTACCGGACTAGGTTGGTAAGATTATTTTACATGGACCAGGAATTGTGACAAATCCGGGGCACTTCATAATTATTTTTTTGGGTGCATAGGGATTACTGATGACATCTATCATTGTAGGAAAAAATCTTTCATAAATTAACTAGATTTGTGGAAATACAATGGTTGCCAAGCCGGCTTTGTAGGTGTTTTGAGAAGTGTAAGACTATAGGCATTTGGATTCAAACTAATTTTTCCCTTTCATTCAAGGGAGATAACCTATAATGTTGGCCACTCATATGTATATATAATGTATAAAGCTTCTTTGTTGCATATTATAGTACCTTCATAATATCCACATGACCTTAAAGCCATGTAAAAGGTCACCTTATCCTTATATAAAGTTATTGTAAAGAGAAGTTCACAAGGGTTACAGGGTTATATTATATTGTTTGTGTATATATGGAGTGGTTATCAAATAGGGTTTCAGTACTCGTTATTATCTATAAAAATGTTATCGTATTATTTACATGACCTCTATATAATAAAATATCAAAATTATGAATGTGTAATTTTCTTGCAGAATCAATCAATTTTTTTGAAAGATCTATGAGGGAAGTTTTTGTTCAAGACTTCAAGACAATGATGCATGTCACAATCATACATAATGAACAAATTTAACCAAAATAAGTTGCTTATATATTCTTGGTAGTCATGAATGTCATGGGTACACAAAATCCATAGTCACAGAGTGCACCAATTTACCTTAATTTACAAAGCCATCAATTTCGAGTCATACTTTTAAACTAGTAATGAATGTCATCACAATCAAAGTGAATAGGGTAGTAAGTCCACCACACCCATATGGCCAACAGGTCACCCTATAACGATAATAATACTCTTATAAATAAAAGTCCTTGGAAATTTCACATATCTCTCTTTTTAATAGATATTAACATCATAACTGCCACATGTTCTATACAAATTTTTTTGGCTTCAAATTTATTACATGCACACAAAAAATATGAACATGCGACCTAAATCACAATGTAAACATCTCGATCATCCACATGTCTCCATCCCACATTATTAGGACTGTCACAAAATGGCAAACATTACTTCCTCTTGTGGACTCCATATACATGTTGATTTTTCAATTCACATTTATATGCACTCAAATCTAAAGCGTTTTCATCTTTATAGTTTGTGGCTCTGTGGTGATATCATATGTAACAAGATCTTTTCCAAATAACACAATCAAAGAAGGGTTCTCATAGTGGTTACATATAAAAATACAATTTTAGTTTATACTATTTCACACTCTCAATTAATAACAATGTTACAAATTCAGATATTCATACAATTAATGAAATTCGTATTTCAACATGCCCATCTATTAGAATAAAATGGTTGTAGCAGCATCGATTTTGTAAGTATGCATTGCAGAAAGCGCGGTGTTCCCGTGATGAAACCATTTGTGGAACGTATGCACTTCGTTTGAGTTGGAGTAGAAACTTGGGGATTTCATAAATCGACGCATTCTTAGATCTTGTAGCGCTATCCACATGCCGGTTTTCAAAGCCAGCTTTAATATCGATAAGCCATTGTTCAGCCATGGGAGATCGCCCAATTTGATTTGGAGCTCGTGAGGCTTATAACACACAAAATACTTAGTAGACGCTCTGAATTCAAAGCTTTGCAGTGTCGAAATTCTTGTATACCACGGAGACTACGCCTAATTTCTGCAAAGTTTTTCGACTGGTTTTCCCACTTCTCTATTCAATGCCCGAACGACCTTATAGGAGTAAATTCAAGATTTGAAGGTGCATTCTCTGAAAAACTATTCCAATGCCGTGGAAAAATCGTAGAAACTGGTTCGCATTTACCACAAATCCGTTTGAATTGTGAAAGGTTTTCGAAGAGTGCAAACAATGGACGGGGTAGATTTATTCTACATGGACTCGACCGTTCCGGACTAAGTAGATTCGTGGAAATACCGGCGTGCCAAGCCACCTTCGTAGGTACTGCTTTCACGCGCAAAAAAGTTTGATGTTACGCTACACTTTGTAGTTGTAATTAAGTGGGGACGGCCAGCCAAGCATGATAGCTCTGTTACTGTTTGAGATTATTTAACAGTTCCGTAAAATTGGAGGGGTAAGTTAAAAGTGTTATTAGGGAAAACGTTTTTGTCTTGATAATGAGGTGATTGTTGGTTTACACGGGATTTATCTCAAAGCTTAAGTTGATTTTCGTCCAATATTTCGTTGGATTTCAACCACGCATAAGACTATTTTGGATAAACTTTATTTTCTTAGTTGTTCATAAAATGACATGTACAACATATAAGGTCAAATGTGGTTTGAGTATTGTACATTTAAATATTTTTCAAACAACATATATATGTATTGATGTTTAAGATAGATACACAACAGATAAATAGGCAGACAGACAGACAGACAGACAGACAGACAGACAGACAGATAGATAGATAGATAGATAGATAGATAGATAGATAAATAGACACACAGACACACAGGCAGATAGACAGACAAATAGATAGATAGACAAATAAATACACAAATAGATAGACAGATAGATAAATAGATAAGCAAATAAATAGACATATAGATAGATAGGCAGACAGATAGACAGACAGACAGATAGGCAGACAGACAGATAGACAGATAGACATACATATAGATAGATAGATAGATAGATAGATAGATAGATAGATAGATAGACAGACAAATAGATAGATAGACCAATAGATAAATATATAGATAGATAGACAGACAGACAGATAGACAGACCGACAAACAGATAGATAGATAGATAGATAGATAGATAGATAGATAGATAGATAGATAGATAGATAGAATGAGTGAGAAATCCTATCACAAATACACCCACCGAGGTACAATTAAATAGATGAATTGAATAAGTGGGAATATGTTATTAATATATATTAATAATTTTTAATATATTAAAACAATATTTCATAATAATTATACATATAATTATCTATATAATATAATTATCTATTTAATATAATTATCTTATATAATATAAATAAATATAAATTTTGGAACCTCAATATCTTGTGCCCATGTCAATGGCATTTCATGATTGATTAAATCAATACATGTTGACTCTGTCATTGGCGCAGCTTGAGATATTTCACCACTAACATAGTTTGTATGGCTTTGTCTTTCCACACTACTTGGTCGTTGATCAAAGCTCACCATGAAAAAAAATGTTTCCTTCCTACACCACAGATTGCCATGCCAACAAATAAGCACACAATGTCAATTTCCACCATCAACTCCACCAAAAATATAAAATTATTTTTGTTTAACCCTTTGTTAAAAAAATTAGATGAGGTTAGTAGTCAAATAGATATTCACTCCCTCACTTTAAAAAACTTCTCTTTATGTAAACAAAATATTACATCCCTTTCACTGATTTGATTACAACACAATGCCATGTCTGATGTGCAATTTGAATCAATGGTACATCCCTACTAATGTCGAGACAAGACATTGATGCCCCAAAGTCTATATTTTAGCTTCCATTCATATATACTACCAAAATATCGACACCTATAATAATTTTATTAAGCTTAATAACATACCAAAATTCCATACTTAGACCCCTAAAAGAATGGGAAATACCATACAAAACATAGAAATAACGAAAACTTACAAGGTGAGCTATGAGGTGATGGTGAGGGGCAATACCTAGATATTTCAAATGATATACTAATGCCCATATAATAAAATATAATATTATATACAATAAAATAATACATTATAATATTAACTTCAATGAACATGTTACTGTTTGGAATAATATATAGTAGTAGTTTCCCCAAAGGTGCAAATTACATTGGAGGGTATGTGCTCTTTAGTTTTGATATAGTGGGATTCTTTAAAGTGAGAGAGTATGACTTGGAAATCTTATCAAAGGTGATACACACGAGGTTTAACCTCATATCACCCTTTGTGTATCAAGAGGCATTCATATTAGACCCTGAGAGCACTATCACTTTAGATTAGTCCCCTAGTTTTTTGGATGAGAATCTTAGTGTGCCATAATTTTTAGGAGTGGTTTTTAGTAATAGTGCTCTAGGATCTACCTTATTATGAATTTAGGTATAGACGTTGAATTTTAAGTACGAAGTTTTTTCTGCATACTTCCCATTGCCTACGACAAATATAATGATTATAATAGATAAGATATACCCCTATAAATTGGATAAATGTAACACATACCTTTGCATTGATAATTGATAAATCATAATAAAGTTGTTATATAACCAGAGTTCATTTTCAGATATAAAATATGTTATTCTATTGGGGCATCCATTTGAAATTATTATCAGATAAATCAAAAGATAATTACAAATACACATATCAGAGCTTCATATATGTGGATATAAGATTTTAATTTTTCCATGAGGAAGTTCTACATAAACATCTTGATCTTGAAGATTACTAGTATAGGTAATCATATTGAACTTATGTTTTCTAACACTCAATAGATATTCAAAATGTCTCTAAAACCATGATTAACTAACATGGTAATTATACTCAGGTATGAATGACAACACATAGTCTCAACACACATCCAATGATTTCTATGGTTAGAAAATGCACCTAATAGGGATACATTAAATTGTGAAGTTCTACATCAAGTTGATTATGTAAGGATATTATTTTACCAACATGCAATAGAATGGAATCCACACAACATTGATGCGATCTATGATAGAATACATCTTTCTAATCTTGATGATCCATACTTGCTCACCACCAGTCAAATATTTAGTGTTGATCCTAATAAATATTATAAGGAAATTTTAAATCGGGTGAAATGCCACACCATATACAGTAAATAAACATGTCTATGAAAAGGGCCCAATTTCTAATACAGATACAAAGCCCCATGACAACTATGACCAAACTCAATAGTGCTTGGCAATAATGAATGGCACAAAACTTACCTCCTAACATGGAATGATGATAGAGTCAACATCCACAATGCAAGCATGCTCTCAATATGGCATACAAATTTATATGGTCAACATGTTGCTTGACACCATGTTGTACTTAAATATATAGCAAAGTAAGCATCAAAGTCTGAAAATAAATATGAAAGCTACCATTATATGCTAACTAGAATATCATTTGTAATTGTAATAAATAGCCTAAAAATTATTGTATCCATCAAGTTATTCTCATAAACTATTATTCACTATGACATTGATGCACATGAAACATGCCACATGCTACAAAAGTGGCCTCTAATAGTTTTTAGGTGAACATTTATTATTTTATATATTGGAAAACAAGCCTTCAAAAATTTCATATAATGCGTAGACATTAAAGATAACCTTCCATATTTCATTGGTGCATATGTACATCCCCTTTATTTTTTAACAACACCCTAATCTTGGTCTTACAATAGTCAAAATAAACTATTGAATGGAGACAATGAAATGGTCAAGCAATATTTTGAGTATTTCATCAATTCTTTGCAAAACCCTCTATTGATTCCCCTTCTTCTAAGTTATTTTTTTGGATGGATATCTTATTTTATAAACCATAATGCAATTTTGATGTGGACATTACCTTAAATAGGGAAGACATTGTAACACACTAGGAACAACTGAAGGAATCTTATAATCCATAACATATTGAGTGATTGTGTGTAGAATATGGAAACAAAGTCAATTCCACTAGTGATAATAATGACAACCAATAATATATACAACTTGATATGGAAATGAATTAGTGGGAATATGTTATTAATATATATTAATAATTTTTTATATATTAAAATAATATTTGATAAAAATTATACATATAAATATATAATATAATTATCTATATAAAATTATTATCTTATATATATAAATAAATACAAATTTTGGATCTTCAATGTCTTGTTCCCATGTTAGTGACATTGCATCATTGATTCAAGTCACACTTGCTGACTTTGTCATTGCCCCTTGCCATTACTACCTAGCTCACCTTGAAATATTTCACCATTTACATGGTGTGTATAGCTTTGCCTTTCCACAAGACTTTGTTAATAATCAAAGCTCACCATGAAACAAAATGTTTCCTCCCTGCACCAAACATTGAAATGCTATATGAATAAGAACACAATGTCATTTTCCACCATCAACTCCACCGAAAATATAAAATTATTTTTGCCTAACACTTTTTAAAAAACATTAGATGAGGTTAGTTGTCATATAGATATTCACTCCCTTACTTTATGAAAAAAATATATCCCTTCAACTGATTTGATTACAACACAATGTCATTTTTGATGCACAATTTAAAATAATGGTACATCCCTACTAATGTGGAGATAAGACATTGATGCCCCAGAGACTATATTTTAGCTTCCATCCATACATATTACAAGAATATTGATACCTAAAATATGTTTATTAAGCTTATTAAAAAACAAAATGTTATACTTAGACCACTGAAAGAATGGGAAATACCATACATAACATAAAAATAATGAAAATTTTCAAGGTGAGTTGTGACGCGATAGTGAGGAGTAATACCTAGATATTTCAAATGATATAATACATTAATGCCCATATAATAAAATATAATATTATACATAATAAAATAATACATTATAATATTAACTTCAATGAACATGTTGCCATTTTGAATAATATATAGTAGTAGTTACCCCAAAGGTGCAAATTACATTAGAGGGGATGTAATTATTTATTTTGATAAAGTGGGATTCTTTAAACTAAGAGAGTATGAGTTGGCAATCATATCAAACATGATACCCATAACCTCTGACCTCATATCACCCTTTATGTATCTAGAGGCATTTATATTAGGCCCTTAGAGCACTATCCCCTTAGATTAGTACCCTAATTTGCTAGATGAGAATCTTAGTGCACCATAATTTTTAGGGGCAATTTTGGGCAAAATCACTCTAAAATCTACCTTATTGTGAATTTAGGTATAGATGGTGAATTTTAAGCACTAATTTATTTTTGCATACTTCCCATTTCCTACAATAAATATAAGGATTACAACAGATAAGAGATACCCCTATAAATTGGATATATAGAACACATACCTTGCCACTGAAACTTGATAAATCATAATGAATTTTTTACATAACCATAGCACATTGTCGCATATAAAATATGTTATTATTCTATTGGCGCCTCCATTTTAAACTATTATTGGAGAAATAAAAACATTATTGAAAATTTAAATATTACATCTTCATTTATATAAGATTTTAAAATTTTCATCATGAAGTTCTGCATAAACATCTCGATGGGAAAGATTACTAGTATAGTTAATCATATTGAACCTATGTTTTCTAACACTCAATAGATATTCAAAATGTCTCTGAAACCATGATTAACTAACAAGGTAACTATAATCAAGTATGAATGATAGTACAGAGTCTCAACACACATCCAAGGGTTTCTATGGTTAGAAAATGCACCTAACATGGATACATTAAATTGGGAAGATCAACATCAAGTTGATTCTACAAGGATATTATCTTACCAACATGAAATAGAATAGAATCCACAAAATATTGATGCAATCCGTGATAGAATACATCATTCTGATCTTGACAATCAATGCTTGCTCACCACCAATCAAATATTTAGTGTTGATCCTAATAAAATTTACAAGAAAATTTTAAATTGGGTGCAATTCCACTAGATATGTAGTGACTCAACATGTCTATGAAAAAAGGGGCCAATTTTTAATGTGGATACAAATTCCCATGTCTACTACGACCAACCTCAATAGTGCTTACCAAAAATGAATGGCATAAATTTTAACTCCCAATGTGGAATGATGAAAAAGTCAACATCCACAATGCAAGAATGCTCTCAATATGGTGTACAAATGTATATGGTCAACCCATTTCTTGACACCATGTTGTCGTTAAATATATAGCATAGTTGCATCAAAGTCTGAAAATAAATCTAAAAGTTATCACTATATGCTAACTAGAATATCATTTGGAATTGTAGTAGATAGCCTAACAATGACTATATATATCAAGTTATTCTCAGAAACTATTGTTGATTGTGACATAGGTACCCATGAAACGTGCCACATGATGCAAAAGTGGTCTCTAATAGTTTGTAGGTTAAAATTTATTAATTTATCTATTAGAAAGTAAACCCTCAAAAATTTATTATAAAGCATATCTACTAAAGATAACCTACCATCTTTAATTCATGCATATGTGCATGCCCTTTATTTCTTAACAACAATACGATCCTAGTATTATAATAGTCTAAAAAAACTATTGAATAGGGAAAATGAAATGATCAAGGAGTAATTCAAATATTTCATTAATTCTTTAGAAAACCCTCTATTAATTCCCTCTCATTTGAGTTATTTTATTGGGTGGATCTATTAATTTATAAACCATTATGAAAATTTTATGTGGTCATTAGCTTAAATAGGGAAGACATTATTACACACTGAGAATAATTTAGGATTCTCATAATCCATGACATATTGAGTGATTGTGTGTATAAGATTGAAACAATGTCAATTCCACCATTGATAATAATGACAACCAATAAGATATACAACTTGATATGTAATTAAATGAGTGTCAAATCCTATCACAAATGCACCCACCAAGGAACAATTAAATGAACGAATTGAATTAGTGGGAATATGTTATTAATATATTAATAATTTTGAATATATTTAAACAATATTTGATAATAATTATACATATAATTATATAATATTATTATCTTATATAATATATATAAATATAAATTTTGGAACCTTAATGTCTTGTCCCCATGTCAGTGGTATTGCATCATTGATTCAAGCCACATGTGTTGACTCTATCAGTACCCCTCACCATCACTATTAATCTCACCTTGAAACATTTCACCACTTACATGGTTTGTATGCATTTGCCTTTACACATTACTTCATCACTAATCAAATCTCATTATGAAACAAAATGTTTCCTCGCTAAACCACACATTGCCATGTGGTATGAATAAGAACACAATGCCATTTTCCACCATCAACTCCACTAGAAATATAAAAGTATTTTTGCTTAACCCTTTGCAATACAAAATTAGACGAGGTTAGTAGTCACATAGATATTCATGCCCTAAATTAAAAAAACCTCACTTTATGAAAATATAATAATACATCCCTTCTATTGATTTGATTACAACATAATGTCATGTCTGATGTGTAATTTGAATCAATGGTGCATCCCTAATAATGTGGAGATAAGACATTGATGCCCCAAAGACTATCTTTTAGCTTTCATCCAAACATAATACCAAGATATTCACATGTATAGTTATTTTATTAATCTTAATAACATACCAAAATGCCATATTTAGACCCTTAAAAGAATGGGAAATATGACATAGAATAAATAAATAATGAAAAATTTCAAGGTGAGATGTGAGGCAATGCTGAGGGGCAATAACTAGATATTTTTAATGATATAACACACTAATGCTGATATATTAAAATATAATATTAGATAGAATAAAATAATACATTATAACCTTAAATTCAATTAACATGTTACCATTTGGAATAATACATAGTAGGATTTTCCCCAACGGTGCAAATTACATCAGAGGGGATGTACTTTTTGTTTTGATAAAGTGGGATTCTTTAAAGTAAGAGAGAATGAGTTGGAAATCATATTGAATGTGATACCCATGACATTTGACCTCATACCACCATTTATGTATCTAGAATCATTCATATTAGGCCCTTAGAGCACTATCCCCTTAGATTAGTCCCTTGGTTTGCTAGATGAGAATCTTAGTGAACTATAATTTTTAAGGGTGGTTTTGGGAAATAGGGATTTATGATCTAGATTATTGTGAACTTAGGTGTAAATGGTGAATTTAAAGCACCATGTTCTTTCTACATACTTCCCATTTCCTAAAAAAAATATAAGGATTACAACAGATAAGAGATACCCCTATTAATCAGATATATACAACACATACTTTACCACTGAAACATGATAAATCATAATGAAGTTGTTAGATAACTAGAGGTCATCATTAGTTATATAATATGTTGTGATTCTATTAGGACCTCCATTTGAAATTATATTTGGAGAAATAAAAACATAAGTTTAAATCCACATATCGCATCTTCATATATGTAGCTATAAGATTTTAAATTTTTCATGATGAAGCTCTACATAAACATCTTGATGGTAAAGATTAGTAGTTTAGGTAATGATATTGAACCTATGTTTTCTAACACTCAATAGATATTCATAATATCTCTCAAACCATGATTAACTAAAATGGTAATTATACTCAGGTACGAATGACAACACAGAGTCTCAATGCACATCTAAGGGTTTCTATTGCTAGAAAATACACCTAACATGGATACATTAAATTTGTAAGATTGACATGAAGTCAGTTCTACAAGGATATTATTTTACTAGCATGTAATAGAATAGAATCCACACAACATTGATGCAATCCATGATAGAATACATCATTATGATCTTGATGATCCATGCTTGCTCACTCCAATCAAATATTTAGTGTTAATCCTAATAAAGATTACAAGAAAATTTGAAATCAAGTGCAATGCCACACCATATGTAGTGAATCAAAATGTCTATGAAAAAGGGGATAGTTTCTAATTTAGATAAAAATCCCAATACGACGAACCTCAAAAGTGCTTACCAATAATGAGTGGAATAAAACTTACCTCCCAACATGGAATGATGATATAGTCAACATCCATAATATAAGCATGATATCAATATTTCATATAAAATTATATGGTCAACCCATTACTTCACACCATGCTATACTTAAATATATTGCAAAATATGCATCATTGTCTAAAAATAAATCTAAAATATACCACTATATACTAGCTAGAATATCATTTATAATTACAGTATATGGCTTAACAAAGATTACATATATCAAGTTATTCTCAAAAACTATTATTGAATGTAACATAAGTACACATGAAATATTCCACATGTTGTAAAAATGACCACTAATAGTTTATATGTGAACATTTACTATTTCATCTTTTTGAAAACAAACCTTAAAAAATGTCCTATAAATCATAACTGCTAAAGACAACCTGACATATTTCATTTATGAATGTGTACATCCCCCTTATTTCTTAATGATAACATGATCCTTTTCTTACAATAGTTAGAAAAAAAACTATTGAATAGAGACAAAGAAATGATAAAGTAATACTTTGAATATTTCATCAATTCTTTACAAAACCCTCTATTGATTCTCCTTAATTTGAGTTATTTTATTGGGTCGATCTCTTACTTTATAAACCATTTTTTAATTTTGATGTGGACATTAGCCTAAATACCAAAGGCATTTTTACACACTTGGATGAATTAAAAGACTCTTAAAATCCATGGCATATTGAGTGATTTTGTGTAGAAGATGGAAACAAAGTCAATTCCACCAATGATAATAATGACAACCAATAACATATACAACTTGATATGAATTGAATGACTAGGAATTCCTATCATATATACACCAACTAAGGAATAATTAAATATATGAAATTGACATGCTTGGACATTGATACTTTGAAAACAAACCCAATTAGAATCATTCTGATGTATCAATCAAACTACACACAATCATACAATAATTCATAGATTATCAGTGCACAACCACCAAAGATAAATATGATGGTGGCACAATCCAACAAATGATGAATCAATTATTAGGTAAATAAAAACAAACATTCAACATATTTGGGAAGCATGCCCAAAAAAGGCCACAACCAAACTCACTTAGAATGTTAATATATGGAACAACAAGCACATATGAATTTTACTTCACAAACAACATGAAATTTTCTTTGGATATAATTATAGCCAAAGGCAAGACCCCACTCCTTCTTCATGTTCCAAATTATGTTGAAACATTTAACATAAATGCATCAACAATAAATTCATCCCTATGCATACCTATCCATAAAAGGAAAGCACTTGATGGACAAATATTAACTTTTTTTCAAGAAGAAATGAGATAGATTGAATATGTGCTCATAGATGAAATTATCTTTATAGACCCAAAGTTGTTGAGGGATATAAATAGCTGATTTCATGATGCCTTTCCTCATCATAATAATAAAGACGTTGGTGGTTTCTTGATACTAATTATTGGGGAACTAGGACAACATCCACCTTTAAATAACATTCTAATATATGTAGAGAGGTATTTTGGTCACACATTGTGGCAAACATTTGATAAAATTTTAACTTTAGAAATAAATTTCCATAAAAAAGGATGCACAAAAGACCATTTGAAATTGATAAATTTTCTAACCAACATCAAAAATGCCAACCCAATAGAGGAAGACTAAAATATTCTGATGTAGAAAAATTAAGCCAACCTATCAGGGGCCATAAATTTTGATTCATAACTTTGTTTGAGCTATTTCACATGCCAAAATGACTGTATCAAAAAGTTTGATTCTTCCCTAACATGATCATTCAAGGATCCAAAATTAACATTTAATGATTTTTTTAGGAATTTTCTAATTTTAGAAATTGTATATTTTTACAAGTGGAATTCAAATTCAATTGAATTTCATTCCATAATATAATTTTTAGTATTTAGGTTATTTCAAAAAAAATTAGAGCCACACATGCTTGCATGTGAAACTTACTATAAATAGTGGCTGCTCAAAATAGATGAATTTTTTAAAATTTTAATTTTTTTTAATTTTTTCATGTCAACTCTAAATTATGAGTTGAGGCTTATTTAATCATGGTTTGGAGTTTGTAACTATTTGAAAAAATCAATGTGAATCAATTCTTTGTATTGTTTCAAGATCTTGGCCCATTGGTAATTTTCTTGTTCTTAATAGTTTTCGAGTTCATTATCTTGTATAAGAGTAAGTTTGAATATTGAAGGAGTAAATAATGTTTAGAGGATGAGGAGGTGTTGTGCACATGAAAAAACTAGACAAGAGTTATATAGGCAAGTTAAATAATTAAGATAGGTTATCACCAATCACTAGAGAAGATAAGGTGGTGATGAATAAGACACATATCATGATGAAGAAGTTTGGTAAGAAGAAGAACAATAAGATCAACCACCATCAATAGAAGAGATGATGGTTCAAGCTTTATAAGGAAGAAATGAAGGAATCAAGGTTAATGTTTAAGATTATAGAGATATTTTAAAACCAGAGGAGTTAATAGATTGGATGAATGGCATGGAGAAGTTTTTTGAGTGGAAGACTATGTGAGAAGACAAGAAGGTAAATTTTGCATGTACAAAATTGAAAGGTCATGCAATGATTTGGTGGGATCACCTATAAAAAAAGATATAGAAATTTTTTAAAGAGAATATTAATTCATGGAAAAAAATGGAGAAGACATTGAGGGAGAAATTTCTTCCTATGGATTATGCACAAAACTTATATAAAAGATTTCAAAATTTGAGGCAAAAAGATCATAGTATACAGATAAATTTTATAAACTTCCCATATGAGTGGAGCATCATGAAATAGAAGAGCATATGGATTCAAGGTATGTAAATGCTTTAAAATTTTCTATTGAAGATGAATTAAGCATGGATAAAATACTTAACATGGAGGAGGCTTATTAATTAGCTTTAAAGGTAGAAGAAAAACAAAATACACATAATTTTAGAAGGACATCTATTGGTACAAAAAGAGGTGTATCCCCTCCAATAAGGGGATGAGGTAGGTTTGATACCATCATAGGTGGTTTTAATTCCAATAAAGGTGAATCATCACATAAACTAGAAAGACGAGATGATAATAAGCAAGGGTTTCAATACCAACAAAGAGGAAGATGATTTCAAAAGAGATGAAATTATGGTGGTGATAGAGGATGGTTTTTGAATCAATAAAGATGTTATGTTTGTTATAGATGTGGAGAATAAGGTAACATAGTGTTTGAGTGTCCACAATATCAAGATCAAGAAAGGAGGGAAGAAGATCACCAAATAGTAAATTTAGTTGAGGCTAAAATAAAAGAGTAAAATACTAAAGTTGCACCAGTAAATGTTGGAGAGAATCTCATGATGAGAATAACTATGATCACTCTAAAGAAGGATCAAGGGTAGAATAAATAATGTGGTTATTCATGGTTGCAATCAAATACTTTTCAAACAAGATGTACTTCAGGTGGAAAGGTATACAAAGTAATTATAGATGGTGGTAGTTGTAAAAATATGGTTTCTAAAGAAATGATTGAGAAGCTAAATTTATAATGTAAAAATCCTCCTAACCCTTATCAAATTTCATGGTTTAAGAAAAGGAATGAGGTTACAGTAGATAAAAGGTGATTAATCAAGTTTTCTATAGGAAAAGCTTATAGTGATGAAATATGCTATGATGTTATTTTGATGGATGCATGTCATGTGTTATAGACCATGGAAATTTGACAATAAATTAGTTCATGATGTAGCAAAGAACACATACAATTTTTATAAAGGTCGTGCAATAGTAGTTTTGTTACCCTTAAAGAGGAAGAGAAGACATAAAACATACTTTCTACTAAAGAATTTATCCAAGATATGAAGGTAGTAGGTTGTTATTATCCATTAGTAGAAAAAAATATTGAAATATAAATGGTGCAAAAACCAATAGAATTAGAAAGAGTGTTGAAATAATATTCAGATGTTATGCTTGATGAATTATTTGATGGTTACTACTGAAGAGAGATATTTAGCATCATATTGATTTGATTCCAAGATCAGTGCTACCTAATCAAGGATCATATAGGATGAGTCCAACATAACATGTATAATAAAGAAAATAGGTTTCTAAATTTCTAAAGAAGAAGGTGATAAGGGAGAGTATGAGTCCATGTGTAAGACAAGCATTTCTAACTCCAATGAAATATGGAGGATGGAAAATATGTGTGGATAGTAGAGTAATTAATAAAATTACAATAAAGTATTGGTTTCCTATACCTCATTTAGATTATATGATGGATGTGCTTGTAGGATCAAAAGATTTTACCAAGATTGATCTAAGGAGTGGTTATTATCAAATTCAAAGTTTTGAAGGAGATGAGTGGAAAACTACATTGAATACTAGCGATGACTTATATGAGTGGATCGTGATGCCATTCAAATTATCGAATACACCTAGCACATTTATGAGGGTGATGAATATAGTGTTATGATAATATATTGGTAAGTTTGTGGTTGTTTATTTTGATGGTATTTTGATATTTAGTAAGACTAAATAAGAAAACTTACAACACTTGAGAATGGTAATGAATTTGTTAAGACAGGAGATATTGTATGAAAATTTGAAGAAGTGCAAGTTTATGTAGAATAATTTGATATTTTTGGGATTTGTAGTTTTAGTAGATGGTGTGAAAATCGATGAAGAAAAGATAAAGGCAATTGTTGAGTGGCCTATTCTAAGAAACATTATAGAGGTAAGAATTTTGAAGTTTCCATGGTTTAGAAACTTTTTGGAGAAATATTATTAAAAAATTTAGTAGTATTGTGGCACCAATAACAGATTGAATGAGAGGAAAGGAATTTGCATGGACTAGATCAGCCATATAAGGTTTTGAAATTTTGAAGAATAAGATTACAAAAATACTAATTTCAGAATTTTTGAATTTTAACAAAGTGTTTCAGGTTGATTGTGATGATTCATTTGTGGGAATTGGTGTTGTGTTGAGTTAATAAGAAAAACTGATAACATATTTTAGTGAGAAATTGTATGAGGTAAGAATAAAGTATTCTACTTATGATTTTGAACTTTATGCAATTATACAAGGATTAAGACATTGGAGGCATTATTTAGTGCCAAAGGAGTTTATACTATTTATAGACCATGAGGCTTTGAAGTAGGTGAATACACAAAAGAAGTTGAATAATAGGCATGCAAAGTGGGTTTCTTTCTTGCAGGGGTATACTTTTGTGTTTAATCATAAATTGGGAAAATAGAATCAAGTAGGTGATGTATTGAGTAGGAGAGTATCATTATTAACTACTATGATGAGCAAAGTAGTTATATTTGAAGTTATCAAAGAATTATATGATACTGATCCATATTTTGGCAAGATAGTTGAATAGTACATGTATCCATTAGCAGGTGGGACATATATTATTCATGATGATTATCTTATACAAGAAGGTTATCTCTTTAAAGGGAAATAATTATGCATTCTAGTTAGGTCCCTATGAGAAAATATAATAAGAGGATTACATAGTCATGGTTTGGTGGGATATTTTGGTAAGACGAAGACAATAACTTTGGTGGAGAAAAAAAAAATTGGCCAAAGATGAAGAGAGATGTGACAAGATATGTTTCAAAGTGTATAATATGTTAGGTAGCTAAAGGACATGGACAAAATACTAGATTATACATGTGATTACCAGTTCCAAGAGGACCATGGATAGATTTGAATATGGACTTTATGTTGGTATTGTTAGGTATTGCTAAACTCACAGAGAGGTAATGATTCAATTTTTGTTGTTGTGGATAGAATTTTTAAAATAGTTCATTTCATTTCATGTAAGAAAACAAATGATGCCACTAGTGTTATAGAATTATTTCTATGAATATTGTGAGATTACATGGTGTTCCCAAAACTATTACTTCAAATAGGGACATGAAATTTCTAAGTCATTTTTGGAGGACATTATGGAAGAAGATGGGTTTAATTAAATAGTTCATAATATCCACAAATAGATGGAAAGATAAAATTTGTGAATAGGAGCTTGGGAAATTTATTGAGATGCATAGTGGGAGAGAATACAAATCAATGGGACTTGGCTTTACCACAAGATGATTTTGCATATAAAAATTTAGTGAATAGATCAACAAGAAAGTCACATTTCCAAAAAATTTATTGGAGAAATCCTATGGGTATTTTAGACTTTGTATAATTTCTAATTGCAGATCAAATTAGTGATGACGTAGAAGTGTTTACAGAGCATATGCAAGAGTTG
Organism: Torreya grandis; assembly: GCA_037957365.1. NCBI lineage: Eukaryota > Viridiplantae > Streptophyta > Pinopsida > Cupressales > Taxaceae > Torreya > Torreya grandis. Next base: position 20,223 of record JARHVA010009383.1, read on the forward strand.
CAAGGACTAAGAAGAAAGTTATAGGAAAGTAATGAAAAATATAAATTAGCAACAGATGTTAGAAGAAGATCAAAGTTATTTTAAAAAGGAGAGTTAGTAATGGTTTATTCGAGGAAAAATATATTTCCAAAAGGCACATATAATAAGCTAAAGTACAAAAAAAATGGACCATGAAGAATTGTGAATAAAATCAATGACACTGTTTATGAGGTAAGTTTATCATAGAATTTTGATATATCTCCAGTATTTAATGTTTTATATTTATATAAATTCCATGGAGAACATGGTTTAGATGATGAAGATGAAGAAGTAAAATGGTAGCAAAAAAGTTTGAAAGAAGAAGAAAGAAAAAATAGTGCAAGTTTTAGATATGAAGATAATGAGCACAAGGCAAGAGAATTATAATAGGTATTTGGTGTAGTGGGAAGGATTGCCAAAAGAAGACAACACTTGGATTATAGAATGGGAGCTAAAGAAGATTTAAAAGGACAAACAGTCAAGGCAACTCATAGGAGCTGAGTTATTTTCAACAAGAAGAGAATGATGCAAAAAAATTAGGCAAACCTTCTGGAGGCCATAAATTTTGAATCATAACTCCATTTGAGCTCTTCTACATGCAAAAATTACTGTATCAAAAATTTTGATTTTGTCTAAGCTGCTCTATCCACTTAGATTTTATTTTGATATTTTTTGGAGGTGAAATGTGATCATCTGATGGTCTAAAATTAACTTTTAATGATTTTTTTCAATAATTTTCTATTTTTAGAAATTTTATATTTTAATAATCAGAAGTTAACTTCAGTTGAATTTGGTTCCATAAGCTAATTTCTAGTATTTAGGTTATTTTAGGAAAGTTTTAGAGCCAAACATGCATGTAAAACAAACTATAAATAACGGTTGCTAAACATAGATGATTTTTTATATATTTTATATTCTTTTGAATTTTTGCATGTCAAATCTAAATTTTGAGTTGAGGCTTAATTGTGCATGATTTTGTGTTTATAATTATTTCAAAAAATTAATATGAATCAATTTTGATTATTGTTTCAAAATCTTGGCTTATTGGTAATTTTCTTGTTCTTGATAGTTTTTGGGTTCATTATATTCTCATGCCAATGATAACATAATTCATGCCTATAAAATAACAATAAAATTTTAAATACTCAAAAAGTTTATAAACAATAAAAATATTATCAAAAATGCACAATAGGATAATTTGAAAATATTTAAATGCCCCTATTGCAATATGCAAAGCTAAACAAGGAAAACATACAAAAACATCTAACTATAATGACACTCAATTTAATTCAACCTTAATTATATGTAAAGGATAAAAAAATCATGCTAAAAATGAATCTATGGTTGAAATTAAGATTAGTTAATGGAGGAGTTGGATAAATTTTTTATATTGTCTACAATGTAGATTAAAAGCTACCTTCATTACCCATTTATATAACTGTTGCACTCAAAAAATAGTTTCATCTCCCACAGGATAGTTTCAATACTTCACATCTTCCAATTCCCCCAATTACATGAGGAAATCATTGACAATAACCTATCAAAATGTCATGGGTTCTCACCATGCATAAAGCATAGGGAATGAATCTTAATAAAGTAATAGTTGACATTAGCATCATTGATCATCAAGGGTTGACCTTCAATATTTTATTAAGAGTACACCTACTCAATTACATATATGTCTCCCTTGATATTACATTTGAGCTCCATAAATAATGAAAGATAGTCAATATGTAAAAGTTCAAAAATTAGAGGAAAAAAGATTGAGAAAATTTCCTCTTCCACAACATTTACAACTATAAATGTGATGTAATGTTCTATACCTTTTCCCCAAAAATAAAATTTGTAATATATATAGGATTTACTAAAGTTCAATGTCCATAGTTGCAAATCAATTTATCATAATATAGTTATCTTTATTTTGCATATTGGGCTCTTGAATTACATGTCTTAATATTAATACTTCAAATTCCTAGTGGACTCTTGTTATTTCATGTTTAGTTTTCTTTGTATGTAGAAACTTATTAACTATTTTTTAAAAATTACTCTCAACACAGGTCCTTCTACTCAATAAAAAGGTTGTACCTAACTGAGGAGATCTAAGTTTTAGCCCCAGGATACACCAATAATGATGTGCACTATGTTATAATCCTAATGTATACCCACAATGATAATTTACTAAGTGTATAAATGAAATAGGGATGAAACAAGTTCCCTTGTGCATAGCAAAAAAAACTAGATGACCAACCTAACACCCTCAATGCATCTAGCATCACACTGAAGAGATTGGGATAGATTGATCAATAAAATGGAAATGAACAACTAAATACCCATGCCAACATGTGGGTACGTAATAAGTGCTAGTGGTTGAATTGAACCACATATGGGTTGGGTTCATAAAAATTAGTTGTCAACATTGTTTTCACTATAATTTTTAGGATTTGAGTTTGACTACAAAGCACTCATACCCACCTTAAACATAAATCTTTAAATAGAGCATAATAATTACTAGAGATAATATATGACATTTACATTAATTTTTATGTATATATATTCATTTATCCATCTAATGATTTCTCCATGATAGTTATAATCATTGATATACAATAAGCTATGAAAGAAAACATGTTATTTTATACAATATAGGATCCTTGTGTCAAATTCAAAAATGCGTGCACCCAAGAATAATCATGTAGGCATAAAGCTACCTCAAACATCCATACAAATAATAGCTGCATGTATTCTAATCTCCCTTGCAGAAATACTAAAAGAAATACTCCTATAATAATTATTGGGGCACCGATCTATTAGATTTGTCTCACTGAGACCAATAAAAGATGCGAAATAATTATACCAATAGTTTCTGGGTTTTCATGAAGGGTACTTTGTAAGTTTTCATGGATGGTTTTAGTGATTAATGAGTATGACTCTCAAACAAATTCGTAATCTCAAACACATGTTTGATTCTTAAAACTCTTAAATATACCCGATTATAATATTCTACTCATCTAGAGGGGTAGGAGCTTATGTGTCCTAAAAAAATTTGAAATAATAAAAGGTTGGGTTGATTATAGGTATAAAGGTTGACCATACAAATGGTGAGATCCAAAGCCTCCGCTTCCTTGCCTTACCTTGCCCTGAGAGAATGAGACCCTAGCACATATGTCATATTTTATATTCAAAACACAAGAACTGACTAATAAATAGTATATTTGGTAGTGTATATAATATTTATTAATATTGAATCTAATCTATGGGGACCTATAGACATTTAGAGTTTATTATGGTTAAATTTGATAATTTAATACATTAAAATTTAGATCTAATGCCATAGCTTATGCTTAAAGACTGATAAATTAATGACAAAAAAAGCCATATATGGTATAAATTTATGTAAGGATTATTTAGAATTGTCTACTATCTCATAAAATATTAGACTTGCATCACATTAAATACACTAGTAAGGTTATGTAAAATTAAATTAAATTATTACATTTCTATGTCTAGATTTAACCTATTTAATAGAAGATTTGGCAGCATAAATATTTAGAGTGTTTCCAACTTAAATCTTGATAATGATTGTATTTACCCATGTCTACTTATATCAATGCTGTAATGTCAATTATTTAGAGACAAGTTATTGAGGTTATAGAATCTATATTATTATTATTAATGATCATTTTTACTTCTAAAATATTGACACCTAGAGATATTAAATGAGGTTTAGAACATAGAGAAATATCATACTCATATTCATAGAATAAAGGAAAAAAACATAATTTTTTTTTTTTAAGTGGTGAAAGGTTTCAAGCTGAGTTGGGTGGTGATCCTGAGGAATAATAACACAATATTTCATATGGCATCATACACTAGAGGGCCCATATCATACACAAGCACCAACTTTAGGTAAGTTATTTTATTTAAATATCTTGAATCCATTATAAATAAGTTTGTAGCGTACATGGTGGTGGTATATTTTATTTATTATTTTCTATTTGATTATGGAAGGAATTGACATTTAATGTGTAAATCAAAATAGCAATGCAGTGTTGCTGATGCGGGGGAAATACATTGAACTTATGGAGACTATTTTTTTGGTTTCATTGTGGTCAAATTGAGTAATGAAACTTTTAAAAATTACATACCACATGGGTGCATAAGGGGGCATTATTGTGGATATAATTAGGATTTCATGGTAGAGGAGTCAATGGTTAAGAGAAAAGGTGGTCGATTAGAGATTGGTCTGAAGTGACAAAGAGGGGTTTTAGGTTTAATTCTCAATAATTAATGGGTGCCAACATATTACACTTAAAATGGTAATATACTCCATAAATTAAAATAAAACACATACATTCCTTCTGGTGTAACTTGCACCTTTGGGACAACTGCTAGCTATAATATTACATTCACAACAAAACTTATCTTTTAATTTGAATGAAAATTATTTTTTTATATACAAATAATAATTTGAAAATAACATATATTTTTTTAATAGAACACATATTTTTATACATTAACAATAATTATAACTAACATAGAAAAATTACACACAAAAACTAATTTAATAATATACTGAGAATAATATGTCAGGGATGACAAAATAAATAATTTCATATCTACAATACAATAGCATGATTTTGAACTATAAATTATATAATAACTATGATTATGAGATTTCAACATCTAATACTTGTCAACATCATCTTCTATGAGTTTATTATCACAATATATGAGCTCATTGTTTGTAATGTTTAGACTATACTCCACTCCATGCAATGATGGGTTGTAGTAGTTTTATTCAGTATCATCATCAATGCATCTTAACTAAAATCAATACCATGATTTAAAATTGATGATATATTCACCTATAATGATATTATTTAATCATTACTATAATATTACAAATGAAATTCATGTTAAGTAGATAAATTTTATTGAAAATAAATTATTATTAAATATTGAATAATGATGGATTACCAAGACAAACCCCTTAGAATTCATCCAATCATTGAATTATCTTATCCCACACTTTATTAGTGGACATAAGTTATTACACATTCTATTGAAAAAATACTTAAATGTTAAAAATATTGACGTAAAAATTGATATATTCAATCTATATTATTTAAATAAATTTACAAATTTACATGTATCTTATTTAACCCTTAATTTTCCTGAATAATGAGTCAAGACCATACCCTAACACATTCTATATTGGATGGATTATCATACATATTTTTAACCATGGATTGACATGGAAACATGAAATACATATAATAATGATTATAAAGAATTATATAAAAAAATCATTGTATATTTGTTTTTTAAAAAACTTACCTAAACCAATTATACATTATGTTTGTGTTGTTTTTCACATTATACATTCTACATTGTTGCATTCATACATTGACATTGACGATCTACTCTCTCCTCATGTATATTACCCTTATAGTGTGCGTACACATTAAACTTTCTTAAATCAATATAAGTAATTTAAATAATTTAAAACCTTTATTCAAATTAATTATGATATCATCCGTAGATATGTCACTTCATCTAAATAAGAGCTTCTCCCATGAATTTTAAAACAATACTCACATCATAGTGGATCCAACCAAAATATTTTTGAATACAAATAACAAACCATTTTTTACATTTAATTGCTTGACATTTCAAGCCCATATCATAATTTTGTGTTTTTTTAAGGGGTTGCCATAATAATTTTATTTAAAGTACCCAAAATAAATAATTAAATTAATATAATTTTAAAAAGATTTAGAAAATATTTGTATTATAAAATATAAAATAAAATAAAAAATCTATGATAAAATAGAAAAAGAAAGATATACTAATACTACTTGACTTTAACATATTTTAGTATCTCAGGTCATAATTAGCATATAATCTCACCTTTTTAATCCCCGACACACTATACATGCCATCATTTATTGCTAAAAAGGATAGTTATTTTTAATTAGAATTAGGTGCATAATATATAAATACTTCACTTCAAGAAACATTTACTCAAAGCTTGTGGTTGTAGTCTCCTATTGTTTAAATTAGAAATAATGATATGTATGAAGATTTGAGCAAGCTAGCACAAAAGAGTATGATATGTAATTATAAAATAAGGTTAAAAAATAATAAATTCAATAAATTAACAAATATGATAAAATGGATTGAACTATCTACCTCGTTAACTCCCTTAAAGTAAGAAAAATAAAATGGGTCATCTAAAAAATCTCACCAAATGTTAGACTATTTAAACACATCAAGGATGTGATATAGATGTAAATCATGATGTACATTTGATAGTCAATAAGAAAGAAATATGGGTGTGGTACTTGTTATAGCTCAGATTTTCACCCTTGAGAGGGTGTCTTCAATCCCTTTCACATGAGATGTACAATGGAATTAATCTTAGGTTTTGGGTGACCTCTAAGTGTACTAAACCTTTATATTTGGTCTAGCTCCCTTGATGGTTTACCCAGGCTACTACTTTACTATTCAAATGCTGAGAAAAGTGAAAAGAGATTTGCTTTAAATACTAAAGAGGTTGATGCACCAAATCAATTGATCACTACCAAATAACTACTTATGCACATGTAGACCATGAAACTAATCTGAACATACACTACTACCCATGTGAATCAATTAAATTAACACTTAAATGTGGATATTGTGATAGATGTATAGACTAGAAGGACTAATGAAGAGGTCTAAAACGGAGATAATGAATAGGAAAACACATTCAACCCTTAAACTTCATTTTAATTCTTCACATGAATTGCAAGAGAAGCTTTAAAACTACATTAAGGTGTTAGAATATGACAACATGTAAAGGAAAACCAAGCAAGTCACTCAACAAGATCAACTGTCCATACATACACACTAAGTATAGTCATAAAAGGAGGTAAAACCAATAGTCTTATTGAACAAAGGCATACAAATGATCAGGTATTCACCATCCTCAGGAGCAATATGAATTACAAGCCATTCAAGGATCCATATATAGAATAATGTGAGAGAGGTGAAGAGAGAATGAGGTGTAGGGGATGCATATATAAGTGTCATCCACCTCAAGTATTTACAACAAAAATAGAATGGAGTCTAACATTTTTTTCCTTCATCTCCTTGGCATGTGTTGGATTTTTTATTATTATATTCTATATGAAAGGCCTAAAATATACTCTTCAACTCCCAATATGACTCATCAACATTGTTTGAAACTACATAATTTTGGCCAACGAAGAGTTACAAGCTTGTGTTTGAAACTTGGTATTATTGATTAGATTTACTTGAGCTCTTTAATGACATCTGAGGAAAAAACCGGGTTCCTTTCATATTGTAAGAGTATGAGAACCAAGTTTCACACAGTTCATGTTGTCAAGAACCTATAATTCAATCCTCCTAGTGTAAGACTAATCATCTCTCCTGTTTCAGGCCTAGTGAGCCAAATTTAAACTATAATATCATCATTAATACCTCAAAAATTAATTTTTAAATTATAAAATAACTATATCTTAGATTTAGAAAACTCTACCACTAGTTAGGAAGATCTACAAGCCTCAAAACACTATAAACTAACTCTAAGAGGGACATTTTAAAGCCAAAATCCATACATTCCCTTGATATGTGTAAGATAGTGACTCATTTAGGTGATAATATGTGTATATAGGTCATAAAATTGGATTATATGGTCATTAAAGGAAATATAAAGTCAATAGTATGAACTATATCTCTATTGAGCTCTTAGAAGGATTTAAGAAGGATTTGAAGTGGTCAGTCATCTTAAGAATGACTCATTAAGATAAAGGCCTCAATCCCTGAACCAATGATACAAGTATTTACCAAAATTGGGTGCCATTTCATGGATAATATTTTCAAGTCCTATGCAAATTCTATTGTAATATCGAAGCAATAAAGTGAGGTGTGTTGAGCTCTTCATAGTGCACAACAGAGTTTTGGACTACCCCTCCTCCTTAAGGATTGTTCATCTCATGATGGTGCTTATCCCAAAAATGAATGGAATTTACTATAATATTTAGACCCAAAAAAATCCTCAAATATCCATTTTATATAATTCCAATTCTCCATGAATTTCTAAGCTTCTCAAGACTACCTTTCAGGTTTGAAGGATTGTGTGTGAGGATGAGATAGATTTTTTAGATTTAAACATTTAGACTATATTTTTTTTGGTTATAAGGGCCTCAATATTGTATATAATAGTCAATTAAATTGTTTTTAATGATCTTCTATGGTTATTTACCTTCCAAAAGGCATGGAAACCCATTTTTCACATTTTGAGGATGTGTAGGGAATTAGGCCAGTTTGGCCCTAATAGACTTATTTGAGGTTTGATTTCACCATTCCAAGGATCAAATACTTTTTAAAAATTATGTTAGGACATATTAAAACCTTATTTATAATTATAAACCAAATGTCAATGCGAATATCATATTTTACTCATAACCTGAGGAAAGGCATGAAAACACTCCATTAGGCCTATGGGTGCTTATAGATTGTATGGCTATAATTTTGGTGAATTAAATTTATCCTATAATTTGTTTCCCATATTTTTAAAATTATACAAAACCTTTCAAGTTCTCAAACACCAATACAAGATTCTCCCTTTACTCTTTGTCTGTGGTTTTGTTTTAGGATTAAAACCTATTGGAGTTCAAAGGTGGCTCATAAACTCATAATTTGTTTATATATTACCATATAAAAATAAACACACTATTTAATAATGGTTATCAAACCTCATTTTACCCTTTAACTTCATCATTCAACACAAGGAATTATTACATTTTTTTGTAAAAGTAAACCTATAGCACAAAAGACATGTACGTCTCCATTTTCATATTTTTAAGTCCTTAATGGATAACTTTATGGTGTTTTTAACCATAATATCAAATATCAATTACACAAAAATAATAATTATGAGTTTATGATATTCATCCTCTCATGAAGTACATGATTAGTCTCTTTGGTTCACTCTTGTGCAAGTAGTCTAGTGAACTCTCTATTATGCATGTTTAGGCTAAATTATTTTCATCACATTCTCTTTATTGAAGACATATATCATAATATGTTAATATTAGAAATTTAATCCTAAAATTTATGACTAATTTTATATATTATCCTATTAAACCTATTGGTAAGGTTAAAACCCTCTTCAAGAAACTCATAATGATCTCAAATGCCTATCTTTGCTTATGCAACCCTACTCTATTTTTTTATACTATATTGACTCCAAATAATGATTCATTTTTATAATTTGGCATCAGAAATGAATTTAAAGAGTCTATGAGAATCGGGTGTAGTTTTTCACCACTTTACCTAGGTATGATCAACTCTTAAGATGAGCATAGGAATCTTAAACAAGATTCAGACCTTATGTCATGCCTATATGCTAACGTAGTCACACTTATCATGTATAATCAAGGAATTCTATTGAATTTGGTTATAATAGCTTGATTATATCAATAAATTTATGATAACATTTTTCTTATCCATTCCATGCCTTAAAAACCCTCATATCACTAGAGTTCTTCCTGCTACTTTGATATATGTTGAATGCTTATGGAAGGTTATAGGTTACCATAATTTTTTAAATATTTAGGATGATGTAGGTATTTAAGAATGGTTTAATATATTAAAGGATATGTTATTGAGTTATTATAACTTCATAAACATGATCTCAACTATTGGAGACACCAAAACATAAAAAATAGCACTCTTTAACTTGTAAACTACACTAAAATGAAGATTTCTTGTCTCCTTGACCTCATAGATGCCAAATAAAGTTTTTAAAATAATATGTAAAGATATAACAGACCAATTACATCCTATATAATATCATTCATGCTTCCAATGAGCTTCAACCTTCCATTTCCATGTGAAAATTGAGATATTGGCACTTTTTGTAGGGTTTTAGACCACCCTGCCTACTTAATAATTACTCACAAAGGAAGAGCCATTAATATTAAAAATATGGTCATGGATTTGAATTAAATTAGTATCCCCATATTTTACGAAGATCATTCCTTCCAACTCACTCTCACCTATACAAACTCAACATTTGAAAGTAGCCATTTTGAGTTTGCTAAGAGGTCGATGGATGAAAATAAGTGTTTTTAACCTTGTTTGGACCTATAAAATATTATTTAACCTATATTTGACATGGGGAAGATGGAGAGGAACATTTTTAAGCATTTAAACCTAAATATAACCTAGTCAAATCTATACAAGTGACTTAACTAACTTCTTTTGGCGTTGAAACTTTAGTAATAGACCATTTTTTAATTTGAAATGGAAATATCATGAAATGTTTGTCAAATTTACGTTATAACACTTCTCCAAATTCATTTTCAAGTGCCTTGATAAATAATTTTTACCTTTTTAGGTTTAAAATGGTTTTTGATAAGTTTATATATGATAGTGGCATATAGACAAGTTTCAAAATGACTTATTGACATTTGATATAGCATGAAACCTATAAGACATCAAAATATCCTATAAACATGTTAAAACATCAAAAATAAACATATAATATTATCTTTAATGACTTGTGTAAGGAAAGGGTAGTATAAGGGTTAAACAATCTAGAAACAACTTTACCTTAACCTTTGCACAAAAACCTTAAACAATGTTAGACACAAAAGAGATAACACCCTAAAAGACTATTTGAAGACCATAGATGGTGATTAACAAAGGTAAAATGAGTTAAGTGGCATGTTTTTTATGAGACTCACCTATGGTACCTGAAAGTGGCTAACAATACTAATGTGTATAGTAATCTTCCTCTATCTATCATGTGATGGCTTAACAAAAACTAGTTTTACCACATCCCACCATATTTAACGCCTTTCTAAAAAAATTAGTTATGATCACAAGGTATATTATTGTACATTATTAATATACAAATATATATTATTTTATTATAAATTATCATAATTTTAAGACACTTGATTAAATATAATTTAATAAATATGAAAAGATATATTTTTTCTTCTTTTCATACATGGTATAAATTTCATAATTTTTGTCGTAATGCTTTTGTATGGTAATTTTAGTAGGGTTTTCCTATAATTTAGTCTTTATATTTTTTGTAACATTTTCTTGAAATTTTTTATTAATGCATTTTATAGTGTTTAGGAGTTCTACCATTATTTTCCCATGGTTTTTTTATATTTTAATTTCTAAGGTTTTTATTTGTTATTTTTCTCTAAAAAAACTAGTTATATTATTTTTTATTTTTAAAGTTTTGCCAGGGTTTATACATGTAAATTTTATAGGTTTTAAGGGCTTTGGAATTATACCTATAATTTATCTAAGGTCAACTCAACTCAACTCAACTCATTGGTTATTAACTCTAATAGGGTTTTGAATGTGGGTAAACAAGGGCAATCTACATAGATGGCATAAATAGGGTTTATACCAGTAATAAAAGTAGATGCAAAAAATGGAGACAAGGTCCAAAAGGAGCTAGTGGTGATAGGATCAAAGACTACAATTTATAATTGAGTGCATGATGCTTTTTTAGAGTAGGAATCTTGCCATGATCTAAATGATAAAGCTTCTACATATGCTAGGTTTTTAGGTGGCACTTTGGGCCATGGCTATAAGGTTGACCAAAAAAAAGGGAATGGAAAAGGAGAGACACTAGGAAAAGATAATATCTTGGAAACATGGGAGAAGGAAGGGGATGTTTAACGATATTCTTTTGATAAATCTATTTAGATGATTATGTTTCTAAGGGTGATTTTTTTGGAATCAAGCCTTTAGTCCTAGCCAAATAAATTACATCTATTTCATTTGAGGGAGAGAAATTATAACATTTATTAGAAAGGAAATAGGACATATCAATATTAGGGATGATTTTTCACTTTTCCAATCTAGGCCTACCCTTCCCAAACTTAATGGGTGGATTAAGGATAATTAATTTCCATTGATGGAAGGTATTTTGAGAATTTTCCCCTATGATAATAGAGATTTTATTATTCTATTTGATATTTTTGAGGATTTGAAGACTATGTTTTGGAATCCCTTTTGGTCATGGAATAAGAACATTCTTAATTTTAAATCATAGTTTCCATATTTTAATCCTCACATCGAGGGTTTCAATGTTAGACTATTTTGGGTGAGATTTTATTTTTTACCATTGCAATTTTTGAAAGAGTTTTTTTTAAAAGCCATTGGAAATTCTTTAGGAAAATTTTTATTTGTGGTCCCTAATTCTCTCTTCCATACTACAATTTTTTGGGTCTTGGTTAATCTAGACATTTCTTAATATCTTCATAATATTATTGATTTGAACATTCTAGATCATATTTGGAAGCAATCTCCTGATTATGAGAGTCTATCTTTTTAGTGTAGAAATTATTTTGAAACAAGATATGCGGATACTTCTTGAAAAATTATTAATGATAAGAGGATATATTGGTGGAAGGATTCCCTTACTTAACATTAGCTTATGGGTATTGATATTAATAATCCTAATGCATATCTGAATATATATATAATGTAAGTGAAATTCCATAAATACCAGTATATGATTTTAATTTATCCTAGAATAATATTGGTACTTGTGCTGAGTCTCTATTAAAGGGGATGGAAATTGAATCACAAATATGCTTGTTGAAGGATGAATTTGAATCATTTGATATCAAAGAGGAGCATATGGCTCAGGTTCCACTAAAGAACATTCAACCAACTAGTGTCCTTGAAGTATCCTTTCTTATCCTTCCTGAAGTGATGTTAGGTGGGTATTAGATGATTATCAATGGTAATAAAAAGGGAAATGGATAGAAGGGATTAGATCCATTGAATATGACCCTCAGACTTAAAAAGGATAATCATGTTGAAGGGCATTAGTATTCTCCTATTTATTATTTTTTAGTTATTCCTCTACTATTTTATGGTATTTTGATTGGATTAATATAACCCCACATTTGACTAGTGTCAAATCTAACCTAGACACATAAGGGGTCTAAGTCCCCCAAAAAGGAACTGTAACAAATAAGAGAAATGGAAAAATAACCACAAGCATCTAGTCTTAAGCATAAAGGGGCCCAGGTCGTCAAAGAAAGATCGCCATGAGGGTCAAGGGAGTAAACCCAAGATAAACCATAATAATAAAGACATAAAAAAATCCCATGAAAAAGAAGTAAAAAGAGATTTGAGAAACCTCAATGCCCCCAATCATTAAATCGTACAAGTCAGAATACATTCAATTCAAACCAATGAGAGTGGAAAAAAAATTTACAAATGAGGGAATTCGTTATCCACACCATTCATGATGGTAAAAATCATTTGAATTTGAAAACATGGGGATCCTACCCATCAACTCATATTTCTTTTGTCATAGGGCCAACTCTCTAGAGCTAACCGCTCGTACACACTACTTATCCTAACCCAAATCCCTCATTACAATGGGAATCTACAAGAGCAATGGACTACACCTTTAGTGTTTACCTACACAAGTAACCCAAAAACATAGTGGATAATAACTTGTATAATAAAGGATCAATAGTGGAAAGAAAAACATAGAATTGTAAAGATCGAGAAATTGACTCAACACATATGAGCATTCACACAATGTTAGAAAACTGGGAGTAACATGTATTTTATTAACTCTTCAAGACAATCTGGTCCAAAGTATAATAAATGGGCCAACTAGCCAACATAGACAACAACCACTGAGTCAGGCTTAGCTGATAATGCTTGGAACCACTCAAATGATTACAATGAACAATTCCCTCCCAAGGTCTGATTACTCTCTACCCAGCACAAACCCACCCTTGCTTCACAAAATATGAGACCAATAGAACTGTTCGCAAACACCCACATGATGCTTGGATGGACATGTGCCCATAGTCCACAAAAACATGGGACTGACACACCAGCTTCACAATGATTCACTTTTCACCACTTTGATAGTTTATACTTGCATTCACCCAAATCATTGTCTAAGGAAAGATAACCATTCATTTGATCAAGGTAGCTCAACTTGTGAATGTAGTTAGGGATGTTGAAATAAGACATCCCTCATAAACTCCCCCACTTAAAAATTGGTGAAATCCTTGACATTGACATGACTCCACTGGTAGGAATCCATGAGGCAATCTTCTATTAAGACTCAACCCAGAGCCAAAAGATTAAAATGTCCCTTTTTCAGACCCATTTTAAGCCAAAGGCCAACACACCCCATTTTCAAGCTCTATCCAAAATCTAGAGTCAAGAGACCAACATGTCCCCTTTTTAGACCCAAAGCTAAGACATAACCACATCCCCTTTTCAAACTCCCTTCAAAGTCAAGAGACTGACACAATCCCCTTTTTAGACCCAAAGCTAAGAGATAAATAGATACCTTTTTCAAGATCCATTTAGAGTAAAGAGATCAACACATCCCCTTTTCAAGCCCAAAGCCAAGAGACCAAGGCCAAATTCCATGACCTTAACTTTGAGGGCTTCATCCTGCTCCTAGCTTGCTAAAAAAACTTCATTCCAATACCACTAGAAACTCCCTCCACTTTAAAATGCCAAGTAACCCAGTGTCTTCACCTCAACAAACTATTTCAACTATCACTATGGTTTAACCCATCACATACATAGAAGGGCATTTATGTGGAAACCACAATTGGTTTAGCTTCATCAATAACTATGGTATCCAACTAGTCAAAAATTAAGAACAAACAAAATCTCTAGCAACTTTAGCATGTAGACAAGCTTTCCTACCCAAGCCACACCAAACCAATGCAGCTTCAAAGATCACCTTGATCTTACCAACCCCTAAGCTTGGGTTGGAGGAAAATATCCCCTGATGACCCACCTCTTCAAGACACTAAAAAACCAATAAATACTAAGTGACCCATCACCCTTTCCCCCAGAATATTACTAAAACTCCACCACAAGAGTATAACAAGCAAAGAAAACTCTTATATCAAACACACCAAGCCCAACAATAGGAAGAAAGTCCTTACCCAAGAACTCTCCTCTAGAACCAACTCAATGCACTTGATTAATTATCTTCTCTATGACACAATAAGATGATGTTTCCTTGAGAATACCAATTGTTGTGAAGAACCCACCCCACATCAATGGGAAAAAGGAACCTATTATTCCCCTTCAACATCCCAACTACCACCAAGCAATACAAGATACATTGACTCCTCACCAATTATTGTACTCTTCTGCATACTAGCCCAACACCCCTTTCATCTTCCCAATCCCACTCCTTTGCACAATCTTCATCACACATGTCTATAATGGATCTGACACAAAAGAACTCCAAGATGGGGAAAAATAGTCACCTTAACCAACCTAGGTAAACCCTATCTCAACACAAAATACATGGCTTGTAACTTCTCTAAGCCTACTTGAACCCATAGAGGTCTAGAGGCCAAGTTTCCAAGGATAAATTAGTTAACTTCTAATTGCAGGACCACCCAAGTCTATGAACACCCCTTCCAAAATAACCAACCCCAACAAGTTATATTGACCACCTCCAAACCAAATCCTTCCCTACCATTGATTTCCCTTGAGTACAAACATCATCTCCTCACACTATTCATTTGGATCCTCCTTATAAACTAAAAACAACCCTACTACTTCAGATAATCTCAATTTTAGTGATTCCCACCACACGTCCAACACTTCAAATGGAACTAGTTCCCACTTGACTCTCCAACTAGTGACTTCTTACAATGCATGGAAGTTCTCCAAGACCTTTGAGATCCCTGTGATGACTCCAAAGTAGCCTTCCTTCCCTGGTCACCCATTGGCTTCCCTGAAGGCTTAGTCAACCTCTTACCAATGCCTCCACACATGGATTTGTAAGGGCTCAAGGTGTTTCTAGATGAATTACCCTCTCTAAAATTAAAGAGATGGTTTGCTATAGAAATTTCTTCACTAACATCAGAAACTTTATGGTGATGGAGCTCGCCCTTAGCCCATTACTAAAGACTATGAGTAAACTGAAACAACCTATCTACCTCTAACATGTTAGTGGCCTCCAATAAAAGGCTTTGGAAAGAATGGATATACTCTCCCATTTCCCCCACTTGATTCATTGAATCAGCTTGGTCCTAGCCAACCATGCTACATTCCTAAGTCAAAATTGATACCTAAGGGCTTTCTTTAGATCCTCCCAAGAGTATAACCTCCACACCAAACTCCTTGATGTAATGTCATTAGCCAAGGCTCTATACGAAACCTTTGCCATACCCATGAGGTACCTTACTACAATGTGCACCTTTTATGCACCTGATAGACCCCCTAACCCTACCCAAAACTCATTCATGTCCCAAAATAAGCTTTACAAAAGATGGTCATCTCACTCACCATCATAACTCTTTGGTTCCTTCAACTTGGGGAGCTTCACAACTGAACAAAAATTAAACCCCCATGCTTTCACCAAACCTGATTATTCTTATCAGTACAAAGCCACTTCAACCTGTAACTTCATTTAGAACACCAAGTTATTCTCCAACCTTATAGTAAGTTCCATGATCATCTACCCCATGGTAGTCACCTTCTCCTCAATCTCACTAAATCTCATACCCACATGATCCCCCATCAATTAGAACTAGGCACCAACTCACTCAATAAATCCTTCACCCACTACAACAACTGTCAACTTACTATCGTGGCAACTACCACCACCTTCATCTTTGCCCTAACCCTACTTTGGACCCCTGCTAGGTGCTTTCATGAGAAACATCTTGGATAGATGTCCTAACATACTAACTTAGACACAACTAGACACAACACTGGACTGAGTTGACAGGGGAAGGCACAAGACTATTTAACTTAGGCAAACACAATCCCATAAAACACAAACTATGTGCTCTGATAACAACTATCATGGGGCTAGCTCTATGGAGCTAACTACCCATGTAGCACCACTTGTCCTAACCTAAATCCATTATTGTGATAGGACTCTACAAGAACTATGGAATATGATTTCAATGTTTACCTACACAAGTAACCCACAAACACAATGGACAATAACTTGTATAATAAAGGATTAGCAATAGAAAGAAAATCACACACTTTCAAAGATTGGGAAATCAATTCCACACACATGAGCATTCACTCAATGCAAGAAAACTAGGAGTAACATGTATTTTATTAAATCTTTAGGATAATCCATGCTAAAGTATAATAAATGGGTCAACTAGCAAACATACATAATAACCACTGAGATGGGCTCAGTTGATAATGCTTAGATCCACTTGAATGATTACAATGAACAATTCCCTTTGAAGGTCTATTTATTCTCTGCCTAGGACAAACCTTCCCCTCCTTCACAAAATTTGAGACCAACATAACTGATCACAAACACCTACATGATGCTTGCATACACACGTGCCCATAGTCCACATAAACTTGGGACTAACACACTAGCTTCACAATGATTCACTTTTCACCACTTTGATAGTTTAGACTTGCATTCACCCAAATCACTATGTAAATAAATCTAACCATTTGTTTGATCAAGGTAGATCAACTCATGAATGTAGTTAAGGATGTTGAAGTAACACATCCCTCATATCTTTCATCCCATCTAACCCAAAAATAAAAAAACCAACAATTAAATACTTAACTTGTGTTCCACTAGCAATAGTTAGAATAATATGATCCATGTTAGTAATCTCATTTTTATTTAATGAATAAAAGACACCCTAGTAGCCAACATCATCTATCACCCTGTGAGCATCCAAGTTCCAGTCTCATTGAGACCCTTCACCACTAGTAAGATTAAAGTTTGATTCACAGTAAGGGAATACTGACAAATTAGACCAAGGTGGTCGAGACAAAGATAAACACATAACATAATAATGATTCAAAGAATGGGTTCTTTGGTTATCGATGGATTTTTATATTTTAAATATCTAGAGGGAGGGCGTCCCCTTCTACTCCTGCTACCAACCATGACAACTTTATTCATTCCCATCTACCTCTTATAATTTTGTTTCAAGAACTCTTTGATAGATGGAGACATTTATAAATTCAATGGTAGGGAGAAGGGGACTCGTCCATACTGGCATAACGGTCTAGAGTTTTCTGGTATGTTAAATTTGTGGTCAATAGATTTTTGATCTTGTCAAATAGGTGAAGTTTAAAGGATTTAGTGTAGATGGGGATTTGAACTTCCCACCTATCAATACCTTCATCCCCTTTGTTAATGATTATTTATACTATCTTAAAAATCCTCTCATCCTCCTTAGCAGGCACAAATACATATCATGGACCTCCATTTCTCCTTGTTGTTGAAGCAACTCCATTCTCTTGAATAATTATGTTGTCTCTTTGCACTTTTTCCTGACTACCAGCTCTACAATCAAAGGATTAGAACTAGAATCTATAGTTTTAGACATGAATGGAGAGGTTTCCACCATCAGATCCTCCATACTTTTATGGTATTTTTTTGTATTGGGTAGATCTAATATTTTATCTAGCATGTTTGGCTATTTTTTTCACTTTCGATCTTATGTTGGTTTCTTACACTAGGAGATGAACATTTTGAGTTGTTTTTATGATATATTTTTCTCCATTTTTATAAGATGCATTCCATTTTTAATCATCATTTTTACTAATAATAAAAAACTATTTATCTAAGGTTATTGTATGTTATTTTTTATATGATTTGTGTTTTTTAATAAGGTTTTTAGTGTTTTACCTACTATTATTTTTATACTATTTCTACTTATTTTTGTGTAAAATAAGTGGTAGGGTTTTGTAATACTTTTACTATGAAAACATTTTTTATATGAATTTTTTATTACATACCTCTCTTCTATTTTCTCCAAATTTTAATTATTCTTCCTCTTTCTCCTCATGGGCTATGTGTAATTATTCCATTATTATTAATATAAAGTATCTTTCCTCCTCCTCCTTATTAGGTATACATAATTGCTTCATCTATATTAATTTAAATGAGATAAACTATTCCTTTTCCCTTCACATCCTCTTGTTTGTCGCATAATGATAATATCTATTTTTCTGTGCCATAAAAGTAATAAATAAAATAAAGAGAGGGAGGGTGGACCCTCTCCTCTTTATTTAAAATTTAGGTGGAAAGGTGACATAAACATGGTCTAAGTTGTGCCACATTTTTCTCCCCATTTTCATATTTATTGACATAAGGTTTGTTATTCTGTACATATAATGTTATGGGTTTTTTAAGACCTTGGTTAGAGATTATATTTCTTAGATGTTAGTAAATGTGATATTAATTATTGGGTTATTAAAAAAATTGTTTTGAAGTAGATCTATTTTAACTAAAACATACACATACAACGAACACCCATTTTACATCTAACTTCTTATTTATTCATTGATAAATATTTCTTACATTCCAAAATACTCTTAAATCTACACCTTTACTCTCTCTTTTACAATATGTATTTATAAATTATATAACTAATAATTTGTTTCTAAATATACTAATATATGTCTTATATATAGATTAAATTATTTATCTTTTATATTTCAATATATTACCTTATTTACAAGACTATGATAAAAATGTCGATATGGTACCACTACTTAGTCAATATGAATGTCTTATATGTTATTCCCTTTCCTATATTAACCATTATGGCATTGAGATGAATTTTACCATATTAAATGTCCTTAGAAGGAATAATATTTTAATCTATCAATCCAGAGATGTATTCTATTATTGCAGTAGGGTTGGGATTTTTGTAGTGATATCTTATGTAGTTATATTTTCTATTGAATAATCTTAG
>JARHVA010009383.1:52500-112500 GCA_037957365.1 Torreya grandis
CTTCATAAGATTAGTCAACCCATCTGTAGTAGTGTAACAATGTAAAAAATGAATTACGTTATTCATCCCTTAAAATATCCTCTTAGTCATAAGTGATTTATAAGAATAAGTACACCATTTATCCTTGGAAAGTAAAGCATACCATGCTTGGGTTGATTATAATGCTATTTTTGGTAACCCTATTTTACATAATGTCCTATATTCACCTTTACCTCCTAACATAAAAAATCCCACATTTTCCATATTTTATGGAAATGGTGACCCTTACATACACCTTAAAGCCTTTCATGAGTCTGTGAATGTGTATAATGGTAGCCATTTACTACCTAAAACCTTAATGAGATTTCCACTTTGTTTATTTGAGTCCATTCCTAGTGTATCCTTATCTACTTATCTTGATCTAGAAGAAATATTTTTAATTTAATATATTCAAAATAGGGGACCTAGACTTACTTAGAAAAAGTTACCCTCTTTACACCAAAGTCAAAATGAACAAATTTTTAACTATGTCTTAATATTTAAAATCACTATGCATCAATTAATTTACCTACCCATAGATATATAAGTACAATACATATTTTTTCAAGGACTTATTTATCCACTAAAAGAGAAGCTACTTTACAAAACCTGTAAATCACTCATAATTGTTTGTTTTGAGGATTTAGCATTAGAAGATGAAATAGGTATTGTTACTATTTCTAGTCATATAGATGGAGATATTAAACTATTTCAAGATAATACTCAATCAGTTGCACTTAATAAAAACAATCTTTAATTAACACCCATCTTTCTTTTGTGCATCATGTTGAACATAAATCATATCAAGTTCAAGTGTTACATAAAAGTAAGTAAATTTTTTCTAGAGTAGCTAGTTAATGATCTCATCCACATGTAATAAAATAAAAACCTATCATTTTTAATACCAATAAAAATCCACATGATATGTTACCTCCATAATTGGATAAAAATTTGCTAACTTTATGCCGTAATCATTACCATCATCCACAATGTTTGGATAAAACTAAAGGAAAACTATTTTGAAATTTCCATGGCATTAATAGACATTGTGATAATTATTATTATGTGCTTATAAATAAGGTAAATGAAATTACTAATAAATAATTGAATTCATTTTAAAAAATCATAACACAATTAAAAAATATTTTCAAAATATAAACAATAAAAAATGTCCTTTTCAATCTCTAAATTATATTAAAGATACAAGTGATCATATTGATCCTAATTTCAATAATATCTCCATGCGAGAATTGTGCCAAAACATAACTACTAAAGCACCCACCTAAGTATGGTTTCCCAAACCTCTACAATTATAATTTGAACATAAAACATTACAAATGCGTGATAAATTAAATAATGTAAAAAAAACACAAATAGTAAATCAATGTAGCCATATGTTGCATTCCTATATCCATAAAGTTGGAAATTTCACATTCCATTCAATTCCAAAGACCAAAAAATATAATAAGGCAATACAATAACATGTTAGGGTTATATAATTTGTAATGCATGTTTATGTATCATTAAACATGACAATTATCATCATCTATGCTCTCTTTTTATACTTCCTTCAGATATTGAATGAGAGCATCTCAAATGTATTACATATTGATATACTATGTTCTCACATTTCAAGGATTGCTCAAATGCCACCTACTAAGTCTTCTCTTGAATATTTGCTTCTTGCTTTCAAATATTTTGCATTTTTAATTTTTCATATTTCAACTTCAAATAGGGAAACACTATAAAAACATAGGTACCTATTTCAAAAATATACAATCATCAAATTATTTTCAATACTAACAACTTAAGTTCTCTAAGCATTTTTCAAGTTTACTATATTAACATTTGTAATCTATTTTATGCTAACTAGATTTTTAAAACACAAATCTTTTTTCAATTCATAATGTGTTTTCACAATGTATGTGAGTGTGTTATAAAACATACTTTTACTTGGGTTTAATGCTAGCCCAACATTATTAAACTAGGGGACTATCAATCTTCTATAAGGTCATATTTATCCACAACTTCTTTTCTATGTTTAGATGTACATTATACAAATGTATTGTTATTCATTCATACTTTACATGTATCATAATGGAGATACTATTTTGATAACATTTAAATTGATACTTTCATATTACACATATAAGTTATATACTTTCCATACTTTCAATGTTTCATATAGAATTCAATCTTATACTTAATTCCATATGCAATCCACAATTTAATATGTATAAATTATTCAAATGCTTTTTATACAAATCTGTGTTTATAATATATATTCAACACTTTCAGGTTCTATACATGATTTATACACTACTTCAATAGTAAAATACATGGTGTAATGTAATAGATAAACTCATAATATGTTTCAAAAGTAATATTTCTAAGAATCCAATGTAAATAATGTTATTGTATGATTATATCATTTGAAAACACTCTCACTTTTTATTTTGAGATAAGTGAGTTGCAAGCTACATCCCTCATCTCAAAATGGAGCCATCATATTAGGCTTGTTTTGAATTGCAGTCCCCAGAATAATTTTATTTTAGATTCATACTTTATGAAAATTATCAATATTGTGGGGGAATATGGCTTGCTTATGAACCCCACAGTTACAAATATTTGAACACAAATTCACATATACAAAAATTTTAAACATTTACAATGATTAAATTAACATTGTATATGATACATGGTTAATGATGTTGGTTCATATATTCCTCTATTTTCTATTCTTAATATATCTTTTTTTTATATGTTACATTTTGAATCTCTATCCTTTTCTAGCAATGTGTTTCATCTTTGAAATATGGGCCACGTTTGATCCTAGTGACATTTCACATCTTCGTAACATTTTGGTGAACTACCTACTGGCTCTTCTTATTTTTAGCTCAACAAGTGAGCCACATTTTAGTGTATCCATTAATTATAAGACAAAGAATAAAATAAATTCTCTACCATCTTATCTTATTTTATGTGAGTATAACAAATTAAAATTAACATTTTTTTAATAAAATGTAATTAAATTGGATAATAAATTTTCATAAACCCATTCAAATTTGTAGCATCATTTTATAATAAATAATTAAGTAAATAATATGAAAGCCTAAAATTTTAAATTTATTTCTAATTAAATATAAAACCCAGTAATTCTTATTAGATTTAGAAAAATTAAATGTAGTTAATAATCAACTTAAACCTTAATATATGATAAAAATGGTGAAATGCTATATATAACATGCCCAGGGAGAATAATAATAATAACTAGCAGCTGAAATGAATAGATAATTTTCACAATTATTATAATAATAATTAAAAAATAATAATCTACATTCAATCCTGAATCATTCTTTCCCCATTTTGTGATAAGATATACAACAATGAATGCAACTGTTTTAGCACTCTCAAATGAAGATTTTCCAATTTTATGTATTTATTAAAATAAAGAAAAAATGACATTGCAGGGGAATTATTTTATCCCAGGCCTAATTATAATGGCAGACTACTACATTAGTACATTACTTATATCCTATGTTTTAACAACGAGGATTAATTTTCCAAAACTCTGCTATGTATTGAGTAAATTGTTTAAATGACAGTGATGATCAAGAACATAGATGCCGCGATAAGAAAAGCAGTGGTCATCCGCAAGTTCAGCGATCATCACGTTAATTTTTCTTGGTAATGTTTATGGGCATCTTCTCCAACTTTGGAAAACGGATCTATGTAGGTTCTGGTGATTACTTCGCTAAAACTATTGAAGAGCTTGACCACTTCTCTGTCGCTTCCCATGTAGCTCTTGATAATTCCATCTTTCTTCACCACAAAAACATCTGTCTTAGATTCAATCAGTTCACACATGAGAGTTAAGTACCTTGATATTACACAGATGTCGCCGGCCTCAAATATTTCTGAAGACATCAGATTTCTCAAGAAGATTTATATGCTGCTGGAGATTCTCATTCTGGGAAGGTCAAATGTGAAATGTGAATCTGATCCCAGCACTTGGTAATTCGGAAGCTCAAGGGATGAAAAAAACTTGTTTTGTGAGGATCCATGGTATATTTAAATTCCTGGAGAGTTTCCTCATCCGGAAACGATGAATATATGACTAACAGGGAGGATAAAAATAAAAATCGGTTAACTTTGAGCCCATGAATTCACTTTTGTAGCCATGAGGCTGTCGTGACATTAAAATGGTAGAATAACATTGTTATACGAGCATAATCCAGTGACCATCACCTTAAATTTAACTATGGTAATGTTTATAAACATCTTATCTGACTTTGGCAAACGGATCTTGGATTCTCTGTAGCTTCCCATAGAAACATCTCTTTTAGATTCAAGATTTGAACGTGCCTTTTCTGAAATACAATTGCAACGTTAGGGAAAAATCGTAGAAGCTGGTTCGCATTTATGACAATGTTAGAGACTCAAGTTAAATTGGAGTTAATTTCTCCACTCCTCATGCAAGCAATTGTAAGCAATCAGTTAGTAAACTGACAGTTGAGCAATCAGTTAGTTAGCAAACAGTTAGTTAAATTGTTTGAGTATTTGTTAGAGAGTTAGTTTGCATGTAAAGACTAATTTTAGTCTTGAGTTTGTCTTGAGTTTATTTTCTAATTATTGTATGGATTCAAATCTATTTAAAGACGCTTGGGCACACATTGTAAGCAAGGAAAATTGAAGATCAATACAATCTCTTTCTTTCAAGAAATCGCTGTAGCAATTTGATTCTCTCTTATTTATTTGTTTGAGTTTTTGTTTTGTATACTCTCTATATTTTGACAAATTGGTATCAGACCCTGGTAAGGATTTGTGCAGTAGAAGCACAAAGAGAAGCGGAGATTGCAGAAGTGCATAGTCAGCAAAAGCGCACAACAGCCGCAGTCAGAGAGTGAAGGAAGAGCTAGCAAGGAGTGCAGAGACCGACATCGACTGACTCCAAGACCGACATCGGTAGTATTATTGATCGACATCGATAGTTTAACCGACATCGGCAGTATTAGTGACCGACATCGGCAGTTTAACTGACGTTGGCAGTATTAGTGACCAACATCGGTAGTTTAACTGACGTCAGCAATATTAGTTACTGACATGGGTAGTTTAACCATCGTCGGCGATTGTGTTTCAAAAACAACGACCAAAAAGTTATTTTAGCGTGAGAAATAGCAGCAAATAACAGTATTTCACAGCCTCAAATTCCCCTTTTCAATGATAAGAATTATGATTTTTAGGAAATTAAGATGAAAACTTTATTTTACTCACAAGATGTTTGAGATTTGGTAGAGAGTGGTTTTGTAGAACCGTAGGACGAGGCAGCCCATCTGGCATTAAATCAAGCACAAAAGGATGAGCTCAAAGAGAATAAGAAAAAGGATACAAAAGCATTATTTCTCATCCAACAAGCATTGGATGAATCTATATTTTCTAGAGTTGTAGCATCAACAGATCTAGAGAGGCATGAAAAATCTTGAAAACTACCTATATAGGTAATACAAAGGTAAAAATTGCTAAATTACAATCTCTTAGGAGAAGATTTGAAAATTTTCAAATGAATGATTCAGATTCAATAGACCAGTTTATGGGTCAAGTTTTGAATATAGTGAATCAAATTAGATCTAATGGAGAAACTATGACGGATCAGAAGATCATAGAGAAAATACTCAGATATTTACCGAGCAAATTTGATGCTATAGTTGTAGCTATTGAAGAAACCAAGTATTTAGAACAATTATCTATAGATGAATTAATGGGTTCTTTGTTAACACATGAATCCAGAATGAATAGGAATAATACTTCTCTTGAGAATGCCTTCAAGTCATAAGTATCAGTTGGCAGAGGAAGAGCAAGGTCAAGCTTCAGAGGAAGAGGCAGAGGCCGATATGGAAGGAATAATCCAGATGAAGGTGAGAACAGTAATCAAAACTATAGCAGTAGAGGACGTGGCAACAACCACTCACACCAAGGTTCACAGAGGTTTGTTAAATCTAATTTCAATGTTATTACTGTAAGAAATATGGTCGTTATGCAAGTGACTATAGAAATAAACAAGGATATGTGTACAAGCATAATGCTAATTACACAGGTGAATCTAGTTCTAATTCTGGAAGCATGTTTCTTACTTATAATGTTACTCAAGAAAAGGCTAAAGATATTTGGTTCTTAGATAGTGGATGCAGTAATCATATGACAGGAAATAATTTTTTTTTGCTAGTCTTGATTTTGTAAAATCAGAAATGAAATTAGGAAATGATATCACTGTAGATGTCATGGGTAAAGGTGTCATAAATGTTTTGGCCAAGAATGGTGAAAGAAGGTTTATACCTGATGTTTATTTTGTACCTAGACTAAACAATAATCTTTTGACTGTTGGTCAGTTAATATAGAAAGGTTATAGAATATCTTTTATGGATAATGTTTTCACAATATTGGACAAGTTTTCAAGTGATAGGTTGATAGGAAAAGTGGAGATGACCAAGAATCAGATGTTCCCTCTTCATATTCAGTGCATCCAAGGAGAAGAGGAAGCACACTTCAAATCCATACAGCTAGACCAATCATGGTTATGGCACTTAAGGTATGGACATTTACATTTTTGTTACAGAAAAAAAATATGGTGAAGGGTTTACCACCAATAGAACAGCCAGGAAGTTCATGTGACAGTTTTATTTTGGCAAAATAGCATAGAGAGAGCTTTCCAGTAGGAGGCTCATATAGAGTTAAGGTAATATTGAAGTTAGTCCATAGTGATTTATGTGGACCAATGCAAACTCCATCATTTGGAGGTAGTACTTATTTTTTAACCTTCATTGATGACTTTAGCAGAAAGACTTGGATCTACTTTCTCAAAAATAAATCTGAAGCCTTTGGAAAGTTTAAAGAATTCAAGGCAATGATTGAAAAGTAGAGTGGGCATTATATCAAGGTACTCAGATCAAATAGAGGAGGTGAATATATGTCTAATAAATTTCAAGATTTTTGCAGATATCATGGAATCAAAAGACAGTTGACTACAAGGTACACACCACAGTAGAATGGTGTAGCAAAAAGAAAGAATAAAACAATCATCGAGATGACAAGAAGCATGTTGAAAGCTAAAAACTTGTCAAATGAATATTGGGCAGAAGCAGTAGCATGTGCAATGTATATTCTGAACAGAAGCCCAACAAAGAGTATAAGAGATCAAGTTCCACAAGAAGTGTGGAGTGGTAAGAAATATAGTGTATATCATTTTAGAATTTTCAGTTGTGTTGCATATTCTCTTATACCATCTAAATTGAGAAAAAAACTTGATGATAGAGGTGAGAAATATATTTTTATTGGCTATAGTGATGAGTCAAAAACTCATAAGCCGTATAACCCAATTACAAAGCAAGTGATTATAAGTAGAGATGTAGAATTCAAGGAAGAAGAAGCATGGGATGGTAGCATCATCACAGTTGGAACACCAATTCCACAGGATGAAGAAGTTTTTGAAGAACAAAATTTGCAAGGTGGACAATCCTCTCCACAAGCAGGCACAAGAACTCCAATAAGAACACCTAGAAGGTTTGAACAAGGTGAATCATCTAGTCATGCATGTCACCCTACTCCAAGTTCACAAGTAAGTGATGAATCAGATCCAACTCTTTCTACTTTAAGAGCAATATTGAAAGGTAAAAAGATGATAAGTTTGAATGAGATTTATAATCAAGAAGAAGAGAAATTAGATTTGGTTTCAAATTTGCTCTTTTCACTCATGACCCTATGTATTATGAAGAAGCAGTTAATGAGGAACATTGGCTAAAAGCAATGGATGAAGAGTTGAATGTTATTAAAAGAAATCAAACATGGGATCTAACTACTTTACCTGAAGGTAAGGATTGTATTGGAGTCAAATGGGTTTATAAGACTAAATTTGATGTAGATAAAAATGTTGAAAAGCACATGGCAAGGTTAGTAGCAAAAGGCTTTCCACAAGAACAAGGAGTTGACTATAATGAAACATTTACACCATTTGCTAGATTGGATACTGTTAGAATGGTTTTATCCATAGCTGCTCAAAATAATTGGTATGTATATCAAATGGATGTAAAATTAGCTTTCTTGAATGGATTTATAGATGAAGAAGTGTATGTGAAACAGCCCAATGGTTATGAAGTACAAGGACATGAAGAAAAAGTTTACCAATTGAAGAAGGCTCTTTATGGTCTTAAGCAAGCACCAAGAGCATGGTATAGCTGGATTGATTCTTATATGATAAACAATGGATTCAATAGAAGTGATAGTGAGCCTACTTTGAACACAAAAATCAACAAAGAAGGTCAGATTTTGATTGTGTGTTTATATGTTGATGATTTGATTTTTACTAGAAATTTGTTTGTAGACACTTTTAAATCAGCAATGAAAAAATAATTTGAAATGAAAGATTTGGGATTAATGAAGTATTTTTTGTGAATAGAAGTTGAACAATTAGAGAAAAGAATTTTTATCTATCAAACAAAATATGCAAAGGATGTGTTAAAAAGATTTAGGATGTTGAATTATAAACCAACACCTACACCAGTTGCTACAGGGACTAAACTTAGCAAAGAAGACCAAGGGTCTAATGTTGATTCTACAACATTCAAAAGGCTAGTTGGTAGTTTGATGTATCTTACAGCTACTAGACCATATATCACTTATGGGGTTAGTTTAATTTCAAGATTCATGGAGTCACTGAAAGACTCACATTGGAAAGTTGGAAAAAGAATATTAAGATATGTGGCAGGAACTACAAATTATGAAATTTTATATTCCACAACTAACAATTTTAGTTTGATTGGTTTTACAGATAGTGATTTTGTAGGTAGCATTGATGATAGAAAGAGTACTTCTAGATATCCCTTTCTTTTAGGTACAGGTGTGGTCACATGGGCATCCAAAAAGTAGCTTATAGTGACACTTTCATCAGCTGAAGCAGAGTATGTTGCAGCCACATCAGCAGCATGTCAAGCAACTTGGATGAGAAGAATATTGAAAGATTTATTACAAGCACAGAAGGAGTCAACACCAATCTTCTGTGATAACAAATCAGTAATCACTTTATCAAAAAATCATGTGTTTCACAAGAGGAGCAAGCACATTGATACAAGATTTCACTTTATCAGAGAATTAGTGAACAATGGAGAAATCCATTTAGACTTCTGTAGATCCGAAGATCAATTGACAGACATATTTACAAAGGCATTACCAAAAGAGACATTTGATTATTTGAGACAAAAGTTAGGCATAGTAAATGCTAAAATTGTAAGTGGTAGAAATTAAGGGGGAGTTTTAGAGACTCAAGTTAAATTGGAGTTAATTTCTCCACTCCTCATGCAAGCAATTGTAAACAATCAATTAGTAAACTGACAGTTGAACACTCAGTTAGTTAGCAAACATTTAGTTAAACTGTTTGAATATTTGTTAGAGAGTTAGTTCGCATGTAGAGACTAATTTTAGTCTTGAGTTTGCCTTGAGTTTATTTTCTAATTATTGTATGGATTCAAATCTATTTAAATATGCTTGGGCACACATTGTAAGCAAGGAAAATCGAAGATCAATAGAGTCTCTTTCTTTCAAGAAATTGTTGTAGCAATTGGATTCTCTCTTATTTGTTTGTTTGAGTTTTTGTTTTATATGCTCTCTATATTCTGACAAACAAAATGTATGATGTGAAGTGTGATCGCTTTTCAAAGAGTGAACGTATTGGACGGGGTCGTTAACAATTCTTAGATGCTTCATGCTATTTTGGACGATTCCGATCAAACCATTTTGGACCCTTCCATACTAGTTGTTGGAACATGCTTTTGGGGGAAAATCGAACAAATTGGTTCGAACTAACGACAAATCTATATGATGTGATATGAAATGCGAAATATTTTCAAAGAGGGAAAAGTAGTGGATGGGGTTGGTCTATTCTACATGGCGCAGACTAGGTTGATGGCTTTATTCTAGGAATTGTGACAATTGGTATATATATATATATATATTTAAAGTGCATAGGGATTGCTAATGACATTTACTACGAAAAAAAAATTGATAAATTAAGTAGATTCGTGGAAATATTATGGTTGTCAAGCGGGCTTTGTTAGTGTTTTGGGACATAAAAGATTATAGACATTTGGATTCCAATTAATTTTTATTTTTTATCTAATGGAAAGAAAAATGACCTATAATGTTAGTCACTACTTGTATATAACGTATAAGACTTCTTTGTTGCATATTATAATATTATAGTTCCTTCACCATATATACGCGACCTTAAAACCATGCAAAAGGTCACCTTATTTTTATATAAAGTCATTGCAAAGAGAAGTTTATAAGAGTTATAAGGTTGTACCATGTATATGGAATGGCCATCAAAATAGAGTCTCATCACTCTTTATTAGTACGTTACTTATATCCTATGTTCTAACAATGAAGATTAAACCTCCACAATTCAACCGCACTGAGGATCAGTAGCATAGATGCCGCGATAAGAGAAGCAAATCTCCACGAACTTGAACAATGGTCATCTGCAAATTCAGCGACCATCACATTAATTTTACTATGGTAATGTTTATGGCCATCTTCTCTGACTTTGGCAAACGGATCTATGTAGCTTCTGTTGATTCCTTCGCTAAGACTGTTGAAGAGCTTGGCCACTTCTGTGTCGCTCCCCATGTAGCTCTTGATAATTCCAGCTTTCTTCAGCACAGAAACATCTTTTTCAGATCCAATCAGCTCACACATGAGACCCACGTACCTTGATATTACACAGATGTCGCCGGCCTCGCATTTTTCTAAAGCCATCAAATTTCGCAAGACGATTTCTATGCTGCTGGAGATTCTGATTATGGGAAGGTAAAATGTGTTTTTCTTAATTCCGATCTTCTCAAACTTCCTCTCCACCTTTCTGAATCTGATCCCAGCACGGCGTAATTCTGAAGTGGGCCCAGTGAAACCATTTGTGGAACGTATGCACTTCGTTTGAGTTGGAGAAGAAAGTTAGGGATTTCATAGATCGATGCATTCTTAGATCTTGCAGCGCTATCCACATGCCCGTTTTCAAAGCCAGATTTAATATCGATAAGCCACTGTTAAGCCATGGGAGATCGCCCAATTTGATTTGGAGCTCGTGAGGCTTATACGACACAAAATACTTAGTAGACGCTCTGAATTCAAAGCTTTGCAGTTTCGAAATTCTCGTATACCACGGAGACTACGACTAATACGTGCAAAATCACCCGGCCCAGCAAATTGTAAAAGTTCAAA
Organism: Torreya grandis; assembly: GCA_037957365.1. Taxonomy (NCBI): domain Eukaryota; kingdom Viridiplantae; phylum Streptophyta; class Pinopsida; order Cupressales; family Taxaceae; genus Torreya; species Torreya grandis. The sequence goes on from JARHVA010009383.1 coordinate 63,784, forward strand.
AGTTTCTCAACTGGTTTTGCCACTTCTCTATTCAATGCCCGAACGACTTTATAGGAGTAAATTCAAGATTTGAAGGTGCCTTCTCAGAAAAACTATTCCAATGCCGTGGAAAAATCGTAGAAACTGGTTCGCATTTACCACAAATCCGTTTTGAATTGTGAAAGGTTTTCAAAGAGTGCAAGCAATGGACAGGGTAGATTTATCCTACATGGTCTCAAGTAGCTTGGTAGAAATACCGGCGTGCCAAGCCACCTTCGTAGGTGTTGCTTTCACGCGCAAAAAAGTATTATTTTACGCTACACTTGGTACTTGAAATTAAGTGGGGATGGCCAGCCAAGCATGATAGCTCTGTTACATCAATTCCACCAGAAATATAAGCAAACAATGTCATTTTCCACCATAAATTCCACCAGAAATATAAAAATATTTTTGCTTAACACTTTGTAAAAAACATTAGATGAGGTTAGTAGTGATATACATATTCACTCCCTCATTTTAAAAAACTTCACTTTATGAAAACAAAATAATGCATCTCTTCCACTGATATGATTACAACACAATGTCATGTTTGATGTGAAATTTGAAACAATGGTGCATCCCTACTAATGTGGAGACAAGACACTGATGCCCCAAAGGCTATATTTTAGCTTTCATCCATACATATTACAAAAATATTGACACCTACAATAATTATATTAAGCTTAATAGCAAACCAAAATGCCATACTTAGACCCCTGAAAGAATGGGAAATACCATACAAAACGTACAAATAATGAAATTTTTTAAGGTGAGCTGTGAGGTGATGATGATTGGCAATAGCTAGATATTTCAAATGATATAATACACAAATGCCCATATAATAAAATATAATATTATATACAATAATATAATACGTTATTATTTTAAATTCAATGAACATATTTCCATTTAGAATAATATATAGTAGTAGATACCCCAAAGGTGCAAATTATATTAGAGGGGGTGTACTTTTTTGTTTTGATAATGTGGGATTCTTTAAAGTGAGAGAGTATGAGTTGTTAATCATATCAAACATGATACCCATAACCTTTGACCTCATGCAACCCTTTATGTATCTAGAGGCATTCATATCAGGCCCTTATAGCACTATCTCTTTTGACTAGTCCCCTGGTTTGCTTGATGAGAATCTTAGTGTGCCATAATTTTTAGTGGTGGTTTTTGGAAACAACGCTCTAGACTCTACGTTATTGTGAATTTAAGTATAGGTGGTGAATTTGAAGCACTGAGTTTTTTTTGCATACTTCCCATTTCATGCAACAAATAGAACAATTACAACAGATAAGAGATACCCCTATAATCTGGATATATACAACACATACCTTGCCACTAAAACTTGATAAATCATAACAAAGTTCTTATGTAACTAGAGCTCATTGTCAGGTATAAAGTATGTTGTGATTCTATTAGGGCCTCCAATTGAAATTATTATTGGAGAAATAAAAACATAATTGCAAATCAGCATATCACATCTTCATTTATGTGGATATAAAATTTTCAATTTTTCATGATGAAATTCTTCATAAACATCTCAATGGTAAAGATTACTAGTATAGGTAATCATATGGGACCTGTATTTTCTAACACTCAGTAGATATTCAAAATATCTCTAAAACCATGATTAACTAACATGGTAATTATACTCATGTATGAATGACATCATAGAGTCTCAATGCACATCTAAGTGTTTTTATGGTTAGAAAATGCACCTAACATGGATATCTTAAATTGGGAAGATCAACATCAAGTTGATTTTGTAAGGATGTTATTTTACCAACATGTAATAGAATGGAATCCACACCACATTGATGCAATCCATGATACAATAAATCATTTTGATCTTGGTGATCCATGTTTGCTCACCACCACTCAAATATTAAATATCTATCCTAATAAAGATTACAAAAAGGTTTTAAATCAGGTGAAATGCCACACCATATGTAGTGAATCAACATGTCTATGAAAAAGTAGCAAATTTCCAATGCAGATACAAAGCTCCATGGCTACTACAACCAACCTCAATAGTTCTTAACAATAATGAATGACACAAAACTTACCTTCAAATGTAGAATGATGACAGAGTCAACATCCATAATGCAAGCATACTCTCAAGATGGCATAAAAATGTATATGGTCAACCCATTTTCTGATATGATGTTGTACTTAAATATATAGCAAAGTATGCATCAAAGTCTAAAAATAAATCTGAAAGTTACCATCGTATGCTAATTAGAATATCATTTGTAATTATAGTAGATAGCCTAACAATGACTACATACATCAAGTTATTCTAAGTAACTATTGTTTATTGTGACATAAGTGTACATGAAACATGCAACATAATGCAAAAGTGGCCTATGATAGTTTATAGGTGAACATTTATTATTTTATCTATTGGAAAACAAACCTTCAAAAATTTCCTATAAAGCATAGCTACTAAAGTCAACCTACCATCTTTCATTCATGTATATGTGCATCCCCCTTATTTATAAATGATAATAGATCCTTGTCTTACAATAGTAAAAAAAACTATTAAATGGAGACAATGAAATGATCAAACAATACTTTGAATATCTCATCAATTCTTTGGAAACCCCTCTATTGATTCCACTTTATTTGAGTTGTTTTTTTGGGTGGATATCCTACATTATAAACCATTCTACAAATTTGATGTTGACATTAGATTAAATAGGGAAGACATTGTTACACAATGAGAGCAACTCAATGACTCTTACAATCCATGACATATTCAATGATTGTGTGTAGAAGATTAAAATAATGCCAATTCCACTAGTAATAATAATGACAACCAATAAGATATACAACTTGATATGTAATTAAGCTAGTGGCAAATCCTATCACTAATAAACCCACTAGAGAATAATTAAATAGATGAATTGAATGAGTGGGACTATGTTATTAATATATATTAATAATTTTTAATATATTAAAACAATTTTTGATAATAATTATACATATAATTATATAATATTATTATATTATATATTATAAATAAATATACATTTTGGAACCTCAATGTCTTATCCCCATGTCAGTGGTATTGCATCACTAACTGAAGCCAGACATGCCAACTCTATCATCACCCAATGTGTCAAACTACTCATCTCACCTTGAAATATTTCACCCCTTACATGGTTTGTATGGATTTTCCTTTCCAAATGACTTCATCATTGATCAAATGAATAAGCACACAATGTTTCCTCCTTTCACCACACATTACCATGCCATATGAATAAGCACACAATGTCATTTTCCATCATCAACTCCACCAAAAATATAAAAGTACTTTTGCTTAACCCTTTACAATAAAAAATTAGATGAGGTCAGTAGTCATATAGATATTCACACTCTAAATTTAAAAAATCTTGCTTTATGAAAATAGAATAATAAATCCCTTTCACTAGTTTGATTACAACACTATGTCATATATGATGTGAAGTTTGAATCAATTATGCATCCCTGCTAATGTGCAGACAAGACATTGATGCCCTAAAGACTATCTATTAGATTCCATCCATACATACTACCAAAATACTAGCATGTACAATAATTTTATTAAGCTTAATAACACACCAAAATGCCATACTTAGACCCCTAAAAGAATGGGAAACACAACATATAAGAGATACCCCTTTAAATTATATATATATATATATATATATATATATATATATATATATATATATATATATAAGATTTTCAAATTTTCATGATGAAGTATTGCATAAACATCTCGACACTAAAGATTACTAGTATAGGTATTTATATTGAAGCTATGTTTTTGAACACTTAATAGATATTCATAATGTCTATAAAATCAGGATTAACTAAAATCATAATTATACCTAGGTACAAATGATAACAGAGAGTCTCAATGCACATCCAAGGGTTTCTTTGGTTAGAAAATACACCTAACATGGATACATTAAATTGGGAAGATTGACAACAAGTTGAATCTATAAGGATATTATTTTACCAAAATTCAATAGAATGGAATCCACACAACATTTATGCAATCCATGATATAATAGATCATTCTAATCTTGATGATCCATGCTTTCTCACCATCAATCAAATATTTAGTGTTTATCCTAATAAATATTATAGGAAAATTTTAAATCAGGTGCCATGCCACACCATATGTAATGAATCAACATGTCTATGAAAAAGGGGACAATTTGTAATGCAAATACAAAGCCCTATGGCCACTAAAACCAACCTCAATAATGCTTAGAAACAATTAATGTCATAAAACTTACCTCCCAATGTGAAATGATAACATAGTCAACATCCACAATTCAATCACACTCTTAATATGACATACAAAAGTATACGGTCAAACCGTTGCTTGACACCGTGTTGTACTTAACTATATAGAAAAGTATGTATCAAAGTTTAAAAATAGATCTTAAAACTACCACTATATGATAACTACAATATCTTTTACAATTGGAGTAGATAAACTAAAAATTACTGCATACATCATGTTATTCTTAGAAACTATTATCAACTATGACATAGGTGAATATGAAACATACCACATGATATAAAAGTGGCCTCTCATAGTTTGTATGTGAACATTTATTATTTTATCTATTGGAAAAAAACCTTTAAAAATTCCCTATAAAATATAACTACTAAAGGGAACCTTCCATCTTTCATTCATGCATATGTACATTCTCCTTATTTCTTAATGACATAATCTTGGTCTTACAATTGTCAAAAATTACTATTGAAGGGAGACAAAGAAATTATCAAGCAATACTTCAAATATTTCATCAATTCATTTCAAAACCCTATATTGATTACCCTTCATTTACGTTATTTTGCTAGGGGGTATCTTACTTTATAAACTATTCTATAGTTTTGATGTGTACATTAGCTTAAATAGGAAAGACATTGTTACACATTAGGAACAACTCAAGGACAGATACAATTCATGACATATTCAGTGATTGTCTTTAATATGGAAAGAAAGTGAATTCCACCAATGATAATAATTAAAACTAATAAGATATATAACTTTATATAGAATTGAATGAGTGGGAAATCCTATCACAAATATAAAAACTAAGAAACAATTAGCTATATGACATTGGCATGCTTAGCCACTAAGACTTTGAAAATAAACATAATTAGAATCATTCTGATGTATTCATCAACCTACACACAATCACACAATAATTCATAGATTATCAAGACACAATTGCCAAAGATATATATGATGGTGGCACAATCTAGCCAATGATGAATCAATTATCATGTAACCAAAAACAAACATTCAACATATTTGGGAAGCATGCCCAAAAAAGGCCACAACCAAACTCACTTAGAATGGTAATATATGGGGAAAAAAGTACATGTAAAATTTACTTCATAAACAACATGAAAATTATTTCAGATACAATTGTAGCCAAAGGCAAAACCCCAATCCTTCTACATGCTCCAATTGATATTACAAAATTTAACATAAATGCATCAACTATACATTCATCCTTGTGCATAACTATCCACAAAATGAAAGCACTTGATGGACACATATTAAAAAAAATTTCAAGAAGAAATGAGATACATTGAATATGTGATCATAAGCAAAATTATCTTTAAAGGCCCAAAGATGAAGACTAATATAAATCATTGATTTCTTGATGCCATTCCTCATCATAATAATATAGACATTAGTGGTTGTTTACTACTAATTATTGGGGACACGGGACAACTTCCACCTTTAAATAACATTCTAATATATCCAGGGAGGTATTTTGGTCACATATTGTGGCGAACATTTGATAAAATTTCACATTAGAAATAAATTTCGATCAACAAGGATGCATAAAATAAAATCTACAATTAATAAATTTCTTAACCAACATCAAAAATTCAAACCTAATATAGAAAGACTAAAATATTCTCATTTCAATGACAACATCATTCTTTCCTATAGAATAACAACAAAATTTTAAATACTCAACAAATTTAGAGACAACAAAAATATTGGCAAAAATTCATAATAAGTAAATTTGAAAATCCTTAAATGCCCCTATTGTAATAGTTAAATCTAAATAAAGCAAACATACAAAAACATCTAAATATAATGACACTCAATTTAATTCAACCTTAATTATATATAAAGGACAAAAAGTCATGCTAACATTGAATCTATGGTTGAAAGTAGGATTAGTTAATGGAGTAGTTGGATAAATTTTTCATATTTTCTATAGTGTAGATTAAAATCCACCTTCATTACCCATTTATATAGTTGTTGCATTAAAAAAATACTTTGGTCTCCCATAGGATAGTTTCAATACTTCACATCCTCCAATTCCTCCTATTAGAGGAGGTAATCATTGACAACAACCTATCAAAATGTCATGGGGTCTATTCATGCATAAAACGTAGGGAATAACTCTTAATAAAGTAATAATTAACATTTACAACATTGATCGTCAAGGGTTGACATTCAATATTTTATTAAGAGTACACATACTCAATTACATATATGTCTCCTTTGATATTATATTTGATCTCTTGAAAGAATGAAACATAGTCAATATATTAATGTTCAAAAATTAAAGGAAGGAAGATTGAGATAATTTCTTCTTCCACAACATTTACAAAATTTATAAATGTGATGTAATGTTCTATACCTTTCCCCTAAAACTAAAATTTCAATATATATATGATTTATTATATTTCAATGTCTATAGATGCAAATAAATTTATCATAATATAGTTATCTTTATTTTGTATATTGGGCCCTTGAAATATGTGTCTTAATATTAATAGTTCAATTTCCTATTATACTCTTGTTATTTAATGTTTGGTTTTATTTGTATGTAGCAACCTATTAACTCCTTGTTTAAAAATTACCCTCAACATAGGTCCCTCTGCTCAATAACAAAGTTGTACCTAACCAAGGAGATCTGAGTTGTAGCCCTAGGATACACCAACAATAATGTGTATTGTGTTACAATCTTGATGTAGACCCACAGTGATAATTTACCAAGTGTATAAATCAAATAATTATGCAAAAAGATCCCCTATGCATACTAGCCTAACACCCTCAATGTGTCTAGAGTCAAAATGAAGAGATTGGGGTAGATTGATCAACAAAGTGGAAAGGAACAACTGAAGACCTATGCCAGCATGTGCATGCATAATGAGTGCTAGTGGTTGAATTAAACCACATAAAGTTTGGTTTTGTAAAATGTAGTTGTTGACATTATTTGCACTATAATATTTAGGATTTGAGTTTTAATACAAAGTACTCCTACCCACCCTAAACATAAATCTCCAAGTAGAGCATAACAACTATTAGAGATAATATATGATATTTACATTAATTTTTATGTAATTCTATTCATTTATCCATCAAATGATTTCTCCATCATTGTTATAATCATTGATATACAGTAAGCTACCAAAGAAAACATGTTTTTATATATAATATGGTATCTTAGTGTCAAATTCAGCAAAAGGTGCACCCAAGAATAATCATACAGGTGTAAAGCTACCTCAATCATCTATCCAAATAATATCCACACATATTCTAATCTCCCTTGCATAAATACCAAAAAAAAAAAAGAACAATACTCCAAGAATAATTATTTGGGTACTGATCCCTTAGATTTGTCTCACATGAGACCAAAAAAAGATGCTCAGTAGTTTTATCAATAGTTTATGGGTTTTAATGAGGGGCAATTTATGGGTTTTCATGGATGGTTTTGGTAGTAAATGAGTATGACTCTCAAACAACTTCACAATCTCAAACACATGTTCAATTCTTGAAACTCTGAAATTTACCTATTTATAATATTTTGGTCTTCCAAAAAGGGTAGGATTTTATGTGTAAAAAAAAAGCTAAAATAATATGATGTTGGGCTGATTATAGGCATGAAGGCTGACCATAGAATTGTTGAGAGCCCAAACCTCCACTTCCTTGCCTTGCCCTGCCCTAATCTGGGAGAATGAGACCCCATCATAGACATCGTGTTTTATATTAAAAACGCAATAACCCACCACTGAATAATATATTTGGTAGTGTATATAATATTTATTAATATTTACTCTAATTTATGGGGACCTACACACATTTAGAGTTTATTATGTTTAAATTTGAGAATTTACTACATTGAATTTTAGATCTCATGCCATTGCTCATGCTCAAAGAATGATAAATTAAAGACTTAACAATACCATATATGATATAAATTTATCTAAGGATTATTTATAATTGTCAATTTTCTAATAAAATAATGGATTTGCATCACAATCAATACATTCGTAAGGTTATGCAAAATTGAAGTCAATTATTACATTTCTATTTCCACATTTAACCTATTCAATAGAATATTTGGTAGCAAAAATAGTCAAAGTGTTTGTAACTTCAATCTTAATAATGATTGTATGTACCCATGTCCACTTATATCAATGTTGTAATGTCAATTATATGAAGACAAGGCATTGAGGTTATAGAATCTATATTATTATTAATAATCATTTATACTTCTAAAATATTGAAACCTAGAGAAATTACATGAGGTTAAGAACATAGAAAAATATCTTACTCATACCCATGTAATAAAGGGCAAAGCCATATAAAAGTTTCAAGTGGTGAAAGGTTTCACTCTAAGTTGCGTGGTGATAATGACGAGCAATAACACAATATTGCATGTCGTATCATACACCAAAGGGCCCATATCATACATATGAACCAACTTTAGGGAAATTATTGGATTTAAATATCTTGCACCCATTACAAATATGTTTGTAGCTTGCATAGTGGTAGCATATTTTATTGATTATTTTCTATTTGATTATGGAAGGACTCGATGTTCGATGTGTAAATCAAATCAACAATGGAATGTTGCTGATGTGGGGCAAATACATTGAGGTTATGGAGTCTATATTTTTGGTTCCATTGTGGTAAAAGTGAGTAGTGGTCCTTTTTTAAAGTACATACAACATGGGTGCATAAGGGGGCATCATTGTTGATATAATGTGAATTTCATGACAGAGGAGTCAATGGTTAAGATTAAAGGTAGTTGATTGGTGATTGGTCCCAAGTGGAAAAGAGGCTTTGTAGGTTTAATTCCCAATCATTAATGGGTGTCAACAAATAACACTTAAAATGGGAATATACTCCATAGATTAAAATAAAACATATACAATCCTTCTAGTGTAACTTGCACCTTTGGGACAATTTCTAGTTATAATATTACATTCACAAATGAAACCTATCTTAGAATTTGAATGATAATGCTTTTTTTTTTTTTTTAAATTTGAAAATAACATATATATATTTTTAATAGAAAACATATTTTTATATATTAACAATAATTCTAAACTAACATAGAATAGTTCCACACAAAAAATAATGACAAATAATTTAATAATATACTAAGAATACAATGTCAGGGAGGACAAAATAAATACTTTCATATCTACAATACAATAGCATTAGTTCTAATTAGAAATTATATAATAACTATGATTATGATCTTTCAACATCAAATTTTATGAGTTTATTATCATAATATATGAGTTCATTGTTTGTAATGTTTAGACTATACTCCACTCCATGCAATGATGGGTTGTAGTAGTTTTATTCAGTATCAACATCAATGTATCTTAACTAGAATCAATACCATGATTTAAAATTGATGATATATTCACCTATAGTGATATTATTTAATAATTATAATAATATTACAAATTAAATCCATGTTATGTAGCTAATTTTTATTAAAAATAAATTATTACTAAATATTGAATAATGATGGCTTACCAAGACAATGCCCTTAGAATGCATACAACCATTGAATTAGCTTATCCCACACATTACTAGTGAAATTAAGTTATTACACATTCTCTTGGAAAAAAATTAAATGTTAAAAATATTTAGGTAAGAATTAATATATTCAATCCATATTATTTCAATAAACTTTGAAATTTACATGTATCCTATTCTACCATTAAGTTTCCCAAACAACAAATTATAAACATACCCTAACACATTGTAGATTGTAAGGATTTGTCATACTTATTTTTTAACCCTAAATTAACATGGAAACATAAAATAATTATAATAATGAATATAAATAATTATATAGAAACATCATTTAATGTTTTTTTAATAAAAATGTACCTAATCTAATTATACATCATGTTTGTGCCACTTTTGACACTATACATTCTACATAGTTGCATTCACACATTGGCATTGATGAGCTACTCTCTCCTCATGCATATTAACCTTGTAGTGTGCATACACATTAAACTTTCATAAATTAATATAAATAATTTAAACAATTTAAAAGTTTTATCCAAAATAATTATGTTATCATTTCTGGATATGTCACTTCATCCAGCTAAGAGCTTCTACCATAAATTTTAAAACAATCCTTGCATCATAGTGGGTCCAACAAAAATATTTTTGAATACAAATAACCAACCATTTTTTACATTTAATTTGATGACATTTCGATTCCATATAACAATTTTATGATTATTTTATGGTTTACTATAGTAATATTTTTTAAAGTACCCAAAATAAAATAATTAATTTAATGTAATTTTAAAAAACTTTAGAAAATATTGGTATCATAAAATATAAAAAATAAATAAAAATATATGGTAAAATAGAAAAAAAGGTATACTATTACTACTTGCCTTTAACATATTTTATTATCTCATGTCATCATTAGCATACAATATCACCATTGTACTCCCCTACACTCTATACATACCTTCATCTATTACTGGAAATGATAGTTATTCTTAATTATAGTAAGGTGCATAATTTATAAATCCCTCAACACTTCAAGAAACATTTACTCAAGCTTTGGTGTTGTGGTCTCCTATTATTTAAATTAGAAATAATGATATGTATGAAGTTATGAGGAAGTTAGCACAAAAGAGTATGATATTTAATTACACAATAAGATTAAAAAATAAATAAATATGATAAAATGGATTGAAATATCTAACTCATTATCTCCCTTAATGTAAGAAAAATATGATGGGTCATATCAAAAATCTCACCACCTTTAGACCATTGAAACACATCATTGATGTGATAAAGATGTAAATCATGATATACATTTAATAATCAATAAAAAATATGGGTGTGGTTATTTTTATAGCTCATCTTTACACCCTTGATAGAGTGTCTTCAATCCCTCTCACATGAGATGTACAATGGGATTAGTCCTATGTTTTGGGTGACCTCTAAGTACACTAAACCTCTAGATTAGGTCAAGTTCCCTTGATGGTTTACCCAAGATACTACTATACTATACAAATGCTAAGGAAAGTCAAATGAGATTTACTTTAAATCCTAAAGTGGGTGATGCACCTAACTAATTGATCACTACTATCTAATTTCTTGTGCACATGTAGACCATGAAACTATTATGAACATACACCTCTCCCTATCTAAGTCTATTACATTAGCATTTCATTGTGGAGATTGTGATAGATGCTTAGACTAGGAGGAATAATCAAGAGGTCTAAAATGACAATAATAAGTAGGTAAGCACATTCAACCCTTAAACTTAATTTAACTTCTTCACATGACCTTTAATAAAAGCTTTCAATCTACATAAAGGTGTTACAATAGGACAACATGTCAAGAAAGACTAAGCAAATCACTTAACAAGATCAATTATCCATACATACACACTAAGTATAGTCATAGAAAGAAGTAAAATCAATAGTATTATTGATAAAAGGCATACAAATGGGAAGGGCTTCACCATCCTCAGGTATAGGATGCATTACAAGCCATTCAAAAATTCATATATAAGATAAAGTGAGTGAGATGGAGAGAGAAAGAGGTGTAGGGGATGCATAAACAAGTGTCATCCACCTAAAATATGTTATAATGAATAATGGAATTAGAATTAGTTTCATTCATATCCTTGGCATGTGTTAGATTCTTGATGATTATATTCTAGAGGAAAGGCATAAAAGATACTCTTCAACTCCAAAGATAACTCATCAACCTTGTTTGAAACTACATATTCTTGGTGAAAGAGGAGTTACAAGATTATGTTTGACACTTGGTATTATTTATATAGTTTACTTGAGCTCTTCATTTCCATCCTAAGGAAAATCCATTTTATTTTAATATTGAAAGAGTTTGAGAACCAAGTTTCACACTTGTTCATGTTGTCAAGATCCTACAATTTAGTCCTCCTAGTCTAAGATCGATCATCTCTCCTTTCTCAGGTATAGTTAGCCAATTTTAAACTCTACTATAATCATGAATACCTATAAAATGAATATTTAAATTCTCAAATAATTATATCTTCTCTTTAGAAACCTCTACCACTAGCTAGGAAGATCTACAAACCTCAAAATAGTCTTGAGAAACCTCTACCACTAGCTAGGAAGATCTACAAGCCTCAAAACCCTATAAACTAGCTCCAAGAGGGACTCTTTTAAACCATAATCCATACATTCCCATAAAACATGTGAGATAGTGACTAATTAATCTTATATTAGGTGTATATAGATCATAAAAGTGGATTACATGTTCATTTAAGGACATTTCAAGTCACTAGCAAGAACTATATCTCTATCGAGCTCTTAGAAGATTTATGAAGGGTTTAAAGTGGTCAGTTATCTTAATGATGATTCATTAAGATGAGGGAATCAATCCATTAACTAGTGCCTCAAGTATTTACCCAAAATATATCCCATTTCATTGATAATATATTCAATTCTAATGAAAATCCTCTTGTAATATCAAAGCAATAAATTGAGGTCTTTCGAGCTCTTCATAGTTTAAAATAGGTTTTTTTACAACCCATCCTCCTTATGTATTTTTCATATCATGATGGTCCTTATAAAAAAAACCAATGACATTTTCTCTAATTTTTTGACCCATAAAATGCCTCATATATACATTTTCTACCACTCCCATTATCCATGGATTTCTAAGCTTCTCAATACTACCTTACATGCATGATGGATTGTGTTTGAGGATGAAAGAGAGAGAGAGAGAGAGAGAGAGAGAGAGAGAGAGAGAGAGAGAGAGAGAGAGAGAGAGAGAGAGAGAGAGAGAGGGAGAGAGAGAGAGAGAGAGAGAGAGAGAGAGAGAGAGAGAGAGAGAGAGAGAGAGAGAGAGAGAGAGAGAGTTTTTGGCTTGAAACCTTCAGAGTGGATTTTTTTGGTTATAAGGGCCTCCAAAATGTCTGTAAAATTTAGTTACATGGGTTTTAATTATCTTGGATGGTTATTGAACTTAAAAAAGGTCTGGAAACCCATTTTTCACATTTTGAGGGTGTGTATGCCATTATGCCAGTTTGGCTATAATGGACATGTTTGAGGTTTGATTTATCCATTTAAAGGCTATAATAATTGTGATATATTATGTTAAGAAACTTAAATACCTTATTTATAATTAGAGACTAAATCTCAATGGAAATTTCATGTTTTATTCACAACTTGAGGGAAGGCAAGAAAACACTCCATTAGGGCTGTGGTTGCTTATAGATTGTATAGCAACAGTTTTTGGGATGAAGTTTATTTCAATTGTAATTTGGGTGATTTAAATTGATACTAAACTTTTTTTTCCTATCTTTTTAAAATTATACACAACCTTTCAATCTCTCAAACACCAATACAACATTCTTCCTTTACTCTTTATCTGTTGACAGGCTTATGGGTCTGTGTTACGCTTAAAACCTATTGGAGTTCAAAGGTGGGTCTTCAAATAATAGTTTGTGTATAAATTAATATACACACATATACACAATATATAATCATGGTTATCACACCTCATTTGTCCCTTGAACATCATCATTCAACACAAGGACTTGTTACATTTTTTTTTGAAATGTAGACCTATAGCTCTAAAGACCTGTAGGTCTCCATTTTCATCTTTTAAAGTCCTTGATGCAGTAATTTATGGTATTTTTAAACCTGAAAAAAAAATCCATTACCTAAAAATAATACTTATGAGGTTCTTATCTTTATCCTCTCATAAAGTACATGATTAGTCTCCTTGGTTCACTCTTGGCAGGGAGTCTAGTGAACTCTCTATTATGCATGTTTAGGCTAAGACCTTTTCATCACATTATCTTTAGTGAGGACATATATCATAATATGTTAATTTATTAAATTGGAACAAAAAATTTAAGACTAATTTTAAATATTATCCTATTAGACCTATGGGTAAGGTCAAAACCCTCTTCATGAAACTCAGAATGATCTAAAATGCCTATCTCTGCTTATGCAACCCTATTCTATTTTAATAACCATCTTAACTACAAATCATGATCCCTTTTTATAATTTATTATCTTAAATTTATTTTAATATTATTTTTTAATTTGGTGGAGTGTTTCACCACTCTACCCAGGTATGATCAACTTTCAAGAAGATCATAGGGATCTTAAATAAGACTCAAACTTTGTGTTATGCCTGTATGTTATAACAGTCAAACATAGCATGTAAAATCAAGGTATTATATTAAATTTGGTTCTAATAACTAGATGAGGTCAATAAATTTGTGATAACTTTTTTCGTGTCTTGTCTAATCTTAAAAAACCCTCATATCACTAGGGTTCTTCCTACTACTTTGATTTATGTTGAATTATTATGGAAGGTTATAGGTCACCATCATTTTGTAAATATTTATGCTCATATATGTATTTAAGAATGGTTTAATAGAATCAAGGATGTGTGGAGGAGTTATGATAAATTCATGAACATTCTTTCAACCATTGGAGACCCTAAAACATCAAATATTGTAGTGTCTTTAACCTGTAAAGTGCTCTAAAATGAAGATTTCCAATCTCTTTGACCTCACACATGCCAAATAATGTTTGTAAAATAATATATAAGTATAGAATAGACTAGATACATCCTACACAATATCATTCATTCTTTTAATGAGATTCAATCTACCATTTCCATTTCAAAATTGAGCTAGTGGGATTTTTGTAGGGTTTTAGACAACCCTACCTGCTTAATGATTGTTGATAAAGGAGAAACCATTGATCTAAGAACTATGGCCATGGATTTGAAAGGAAGTAGTACCCCCATATTTTTCCAATATCATTCCTTCAAACTCACTCTTTTCTGTACAAACTGAGCATTTGAAAGTAGTCGTTCTGAGTTTGCTAAGAGGTTGATGGATGAAAATAAGTGTTTTTTGCCTTCTTTAGACCTGTAAAAGATTCTCCAACCTATATTTAACATGAATAAGATGGAGATGTATATTTTGAAGCATTTAAATGTGAATATAACCTGGTAAATTTCATAAAAGTGATTGAATTACCTTTTTTTGGTGTTAAAACTATAATAACTTACCAATTTTTTGATTTAAAATGGACATATCATGAAATTTTTGTAACTTTATGTTATAAAATTTCTCACAAGTCATTTTCAAGTGCCTTACTACATTATTTTGACCTTTTGGGGTTTAAAATGGTTTTTGACAAGTTTATACATGTTGGTGACATATAGATAAGTTTCAAAATGACTTATTTACCTTTGATATAGCATGAAACCTATAGGACATCAAAATATCCTATAAACATGTTAAAACATCAAAAATAGCCTTTTCATATTATATTTAATGAATTGTGTATGGAAAAGGCACTAAAAGGCTTAAACAACCTAGAAACAACTTTACCTTAACCTTTCCAAAAAAAGCTTAAACAATGTTAAACACAAAAGAGATACCACCCTAAAAGACTATTTGAAGACCATAGATGGTGATTAACAAATCTAAAATGAGTTAAAAGGCATGTTTTTTTGAGACTCGTCTATGGTAGCCAAAATTGGCTAACAATACTAATAAGTATAGTCATCCTCCTCTATATATCATGTGATGGATTCACAAAAATTAGTTTCACCACACCCCACCACATTCAACGCCCTTCCAAAAAAAAATCAGTTATGATCACAAGGTTTATTATTGTATGTGCTTAGTATGAAAATATAGATTATTTTATTATATATTTTCATAAATTTTAGACACTTGATTAAATATAATTGAATAGATATGAAAAAATATATTTTTTCTTTTCATACATGGAGTAAATTTCATAATTTTTGTCGTAGAGTTTTTATATGCTAATTTTGTTAGGGTTTTCCTATAATTTAATCTTTATATTTATTTTAGATTTTTCTTGAAATTTTTTCTTAATGCATTTTCTAGTGTTTAGGAGTTATACCATTATTTGCCCAAGTTTTTTAAAAAAAATTTCTAGGTTTTTTATTTGTTATTTTTTCTCTAAAAAAACTCATCATATGATTTTTAATTTTAAAGTCTTGCGAGGGTTTATACATGTAAATTTTATAGGTTTTAATGGTTTTGTATTTATACCTATAATTTATCTAAGGTCAACTCAACTAAACTCTCTAGTTATTAACTTTAATAGGGTTTGGAATGGGGCAAACAAGGGCAGTCTACACAAATCGTAGAAATAAGGGTTATACCAGTAATAGAAGAAGATATGACAAATGGAGACAAGGACTAGAAGGAGCTAGTGCTGGTAGGATCAAAGACTATAATTAACAGTTGAGTGCATGGTCCTTTTCTAGAATAGGAGGTTTGTCATGCTCTAAATTGTAAATATTTTACATATGGTAGGTTTTTAGGTGACACATTGGGCCATAGAAATAAGGTTGATCTGCAAAAAGGGAAAGGAAAAGGAGCGTCACTAGAAAATGATAATATCTTGGCAACAACGGAGAAGGTAGGGGACGTTTAATGAGATTCTTTTGATAAAGATATTTCAAAAAGAGTGTTAAACGATTATGTTTTTAAGGGTGAATTTTATGGAGTCAAGCCTTTCATCCCAGCAAAGAAATTACATCTATTTCATTTGAGGAAGAGTAGTTATGGGATTTATTATTAAGGGAACAATAACTATTAAGATTAGGGATGATGTTCACTTTTCCAATCTATACCCTACCCTTCCCAACCTCATGGGTGGATTAAGGATAATCGGTTTCCATTCATGGAAGGTAATTTGGGAATTTTCCCCTATGCTAAGATAGATTTTATTATTCTATTTGATATTTTAGAGGATTTGAAGATTGTGTTTTAGAATCTCATTTGGTCAAGGAATAAGAGCATTTTTAATTTTAAATCCTATTTCCCATCTTCTAATCATCACATTGAGGGTTTCAATGCTAGACCATTTTGGGTGAGATTTCCTTTTTTACCATTGCAGTTTTGGAAAGATTTATTTTTTAAAGCCATTGGAAATTCTTTAGGATAATTTTTATTTGTGGACCCTTATTCTCTCTTCCATACTACT
Organism: Torreya grandis; assembly: GCA_037957365.1. Classification (NCBI taxonomy): domain Eukaryota; kingdom Viridiplantae; phylum Streptophyta; class Pinopsida; order Cupressales; family Taxaceae; genus Torreya; species Torreya grandis. The sequence goes on from JARHVA010009383.1 coordinate 81,121, forward strand.
ATTAATTGGGTCTTCATTAATATAGATATTTCTAAAGATCTTCCTAAGTTTATTGATTTGAACACTCAAGACCATATTTTGAAGCAATCTCTCGATTATGATATTCTATCTTTTTGGTGTGGAAGTTGTTTTGAAGCAGGACATGGATAATTCTTGAAAATTTATTGATGATACGAAGAGGATATATTGGTGGAAGGATGCCCTTCATGAACATTAGCTTATAGTTGTTGATAGTAATAATCCTAGTGCATATGCAAATATAGATAATGTAAGTGAAGTTCCATAAACACCAGTATATGTTTTTGATTTAGACATGAATAGTAATGTTACTGGTGTGGAGTCTCTATTAAAGGTGAAAGAAATTGCATCACAAAGATGCTTGTTTAAGGATGAATTCGAATCAATTGATATCGAAGAGGAGGATATGGCTAAGGTTCCACTAAAGAACATTCAACCAACCAATGTCCTCAAAGTATCCATTCTTGTCTTCTCTGAAGTGAGGTGAGGTGGGTATTGGACAATTGTCAATGATAAGAAAAAGGGAAACGGATAGAAGGGATCAAATCCATTACATATGACCCTCAAACCTAAAAAGGAGAATCATGATGGAAGGCATTAATATTCTCTTGTTTATTATTTTCCAGTCATTGCTTCACTATTTTATGGTATTTTGATCGGATTAAGGTAATCCCACATTTTACTAGTGTCTAATCCATCCTAAACACGTAGAGGGTCTGAGTCCCTTGAGAAAGAACTACAACAAAAAATGAGAAATGGAAAAACAACCACAAGCATCTAGTCCTAAGCATAAACAAGCCTAGGGCACCACAAAAAATCCATCAAACAAATATTCCCAGGAGGGTCAAGGGAGGAAACCCAAGATAAACCACAATAATAGAGACATTAAAAAAATCCCAAGCAAAAGATGCAAAAATAGATTCGAGAAACCTCCATGCCCCCAATGGTCAAACCGTACAAGTCAGAATCAATTGAATTAGAACCAACGAGAGTGGCAAAGCAAATTTAAAAATGATGGGATTCCCTATCCACATCATTCTCGATGGTCAAAAGCATTCAAATTTGAAAACTCGAGGATCCTACCTAGCAAATCATTTTTTTTCATCCCATCCAAACCAAGAATAAAAAACCAGCAATTAAATCCTCGATCCATGATCCACTAGCAATAATTAGAAGAATACAATCCATGTTAGCAATCTCATTTCTATTGAACCAGTCAAAGACACCCTCGTAGCTGACATCATCTATCACCCTGTGAGAGTCCAGGCTGCAGTCCCATTAAGACCCTTCACCACTGGTAAGATCCAAGTTTGATTCATGACAAGGAAATACTGACAAATTAGACCAGAGTGGTCAAGACAAAGCTATGTTAGAAATTCAATATTAGTTGGAGATAATTTCTCCCACCTCCCTCCTTTTATCATGCAAGTAGTTAAAGATTCAATTGAAAAATTAGTTAGTAAACTGATAGTAAGCAATCAGTTAGTTAGCAAAAAGTTAGTTAAACTATTTGAGTATTTTTTAGAGAGTTAGTTTGCATGTAAAGACTTTTTCTAATTATTGTATGGATTCAAATCTATTTAAAGATGCTTGGGTGCACCATTGTAAGCAAGAAAAATTGAAGATCAATAGAAGCTCTTTCTTTCAAGAAATTGCTATAGCAATTGTTTAGTTTTTATTTATTTGTTTGAGTTCTTGTTTTTTATGCTCTCTATATTCTAACCAATTGGTATTAGAGCACTAGTTGTGCAGAAGAGCCTGGTTAGGAAGGTAGCCAGTAGAGAAGTGAGAAGAAGAAAGGAGAGCGAAGTAGTTAGGTGTAGGAATTGCCCACAGGCAGTGCAGAGATCGACATCGGTAGTCAGGAAACCAACGTCCGCTGACTCTTAGACCGACATAGGCAATATAACCAATGTCAGCAATATCAGCTGACCAACCACATCAGTTTAACCATTGTCAGTGATTGTGTGTCAGAAATAACAATAAGAAAGTCATTTTTAGCGTGAGAAATGGTAGCGTACAACAGTATTTCATAGCCTCAAATTCCCATTTTTGATGGTAAGAATTATGATTTCTAGGCAATTAAGATGAGAAATTTATTTTGCTCACAAGATGTATGGTATTTGGTAGAAAGTGGTTTTATAGAACCGTAGGATGAGGCAGCCCATCTGGTGTTAAATCGAGCACAAAAGGATGAGCTCAAAGAGAATAAGAAAAAGGATGCAAAAGCATTATTTCTCATCCAACAGGAATTAGATGAATCTATATTTTCTAGAGTTGCAATAGCAACGAGATCCAGAGAGGCATGGAAAATCTTGGAGACTACCTATAGAGGTAATACAAAGGTAAAAATTGCTAAATTGCAATCTCTTAGGAAAACTTTTGAAAATTTTCAAATGAATGAATCAAAATCAATAGATCAATTTATGGGTCAAGTTTTGAATATAGTGAATCAAATTAGATCTAATGGAGAAACTATGATGGATCAGAAGATCATAGAAAAAGTACTCAGATGTTTACCCAATAAATTTGATGCTATAGTTGTAGATATTGAGGAAACTAAGGATTTGGAACAATTATCTGTAGATGAATTAATGGGTTCTTTGTTAACACATGAATCCATAATGAATAGGAATAACTCTTCTCTTGAGAATGCCTTCAAGTCATAGGTATCAGTTGGCAGAGGAAGAGGAAGAGCCAGGTCAAGCTTCAGAGAAAGAGGCAGAGGCCGATATGGAAGGAATAGTTCAGATGAAGGTGAGAATAGTAATCAAAACTATAGTAGTAGAGGACGTGGCAACAACAACTCACATCAAGGTTCACAAAGGTTTGTTAAATATAATGTTTAATGTTATTACTGCAAGAAATATGGTCATTATGCAAATGACTACAAAAATAAACAAGGATATGTGTACAAGCAGAATGATAATTACATAGGTGAATCTACTTCTAATCCTAGAAGCATGTTTCTTACTTTTAATGTTACTCAAGAAAAAACTAAAGATATTTGATTTTTAGATAGTGGATGCAGTAATCATATGACAAGAAATAGAGAATTTTTTTCTAGTCTTGATGATTCTGTAAAATCAGAAGTGAAATTAGGAAATGATATCATAGTAGATGTCATGGGTAAAGGTGTCATAAATGTTTTGGCCAAGAATGGTGAAAGAAGGTTTATACCTGATGTTTATTTTGTACCTAGACTAAAACATAATCTTTTGAGTGTTGGTCAATTAGTGCAGAAAGGTTACAAAGTATCCTTTATGGATAATGTTTGCATAATATTGGACAAGTATCCAAGTGACAGGTTGATAGGAAAAGTGGAGATGCCCAAGAATTGGATGTTTTCTCTTCACATTCAGTGCATCCAATGAGAAGAGGAAGCACACTTCAAATCCATACAACTAGACCAATCATGGTTATGGCACTTAAGTTATGGACATTTACATTTTGGAGGTTTAAATTTGTTATAGAAGAAAAAATATGGTGAAGGGTTTACCACCAATAGAACAGCTAGGAAGTTCATGTGACAGTTGTATTCTAGCAAAACAACATAGAGAGAGCTTTCCAGTAGGAGGCTCATATAGAGCTAAGGTAATATTGGAGTTAGTCCATAGTGATTTATGTCAACCAATGCAAACTCCATGATTTGGAGGTAGTACTTATTTTCTAACCTTCATTGATGACTTTAGTAGAAAAACTTGGATCTACTTTCTCAAAAATAAGTCTGAAGCCTTTGGAAAGTTTAAAGAATTCAAGGCAATGGTTGAAACATAGAGTGGCCATTATATCAAGGTATTCAGATAAGATAGAGGAGGTGAATATATGTCTAATGAATTTCAAGATTTTTGTAGATATCATGGAATCAAAAAATAGTTGACTACAAGGTACACACCACAGTAGAATGGTGTAGCAGAAAGAAAGAACAGAACAATCATGGAAATGGCAAGAAGCATGTTGAAAGCCAAACACTTATCAAATGAATATTGGGTAGAATAAGTAGCATGTGCAGTGTATATTTTGAACAGAATCCCAATAAAGTGTGTCAAAGATCGAATTCCACAAGAAGTGTGGATTGGTAAGAAATATAGTGTATATCATTTCAAAAATTTTGGTTGTGTTGCATATTCTCTTATATCATCTAAATTGAGAAAGAAACTTGATGATAGAGGTGAGAAATGTATTTTTATTGGATATAGTGAAGATTCAAAGGCTTATAGGATATATAACCCAATTTCAAAGCAAGTGATTATAAGCAGAGATGTAGAATTCAAGGAAGAAGAAGCATGGGATGGTAGCACCATCAAAGTTGGAGCACCAATTCCATAGGATGAAGATGTTTTTGAAGAACAAAATTTGCAAGGTGGACAATTCTCTCCACAAGCAGGCACAAGCACTCCAGTAAGAACACAAAGGAGGTTTGAACAAGGTGAATCATTTAGTCATGCTTGTCACCCTACTCGAAATTCACAAGTAATTGATGAATCAAATCCAACTCTTGCTACTTTAAGAGCAAGATTGAAAGGTAAGAAAATGAGAAGTTTGAATGAGATTTATAATCAAGAAGAAGAGAAATTAGATTTGGTTTCAAATTTTGCTCTTTTCACTCATGACCCTATGTATTATGAAGAAGCAGTTAATGAGGAACATTGGCTAAAAGCAATGGATGAAGAGTTGAATGCTATTGAAAGAAATCAAACATGGGATCTAACTATTTTACCTGGAGGTAAGGATTGTATTGGAGTCAAATGAGTTTATAAGACTAAATTTGATGCAGATGGAAATGTTGAAAAGCACAAGGCAAGGTTAGTTGCAAAATGTTTTGCACAAGAACATGGAGTTGACTATAATGAAACATTTGCACCTGTTGCTAGATTGGATACTGTTAGACTGGTTTTATCCATAGCAGCTCAAAATAATTGGTATGTATATCAAATGGATGTAAAATCAACATTCTTGAATGGTTTTCTAGATGAAGAAGTATATGTGAAATAGCCCACAGGTTATGAAGTAAAAGGACATGAAGAAAAAGTTTACAGATAGAAGAAGGCTCTTTATGGTCTTAAGCAAGCACCAAGAGCATGGTATAGTAGGATTAATTCTTATATGATAAACAATGGTTTTAGTAGAAGCAGTAGTGAGCCTACTTTGTACATAAAAATCAACAAAGAAGGTCAAATTTTGATTGTGTGTTTATATGTTGATGATTTGATTTTTACTAGAAATTTATCTGTAGACACTTTTAAATTAGCAATGAAGAAAGAATTTGAAATGACAGATTTGGGATTAATGAAGTATTTTTTGGGAATAGAAGTTGAACAATCAGAGAAAGGAATTTTTATCTGTCAAACAAAATATACAAAGGATTGGTTAAAGAGATTTAGGATGTTGAATTGTAAACCAACACCTACACCAATTGCTACAGGGACTAAACTTAGCAAAGAAGACCAAGGGTCTAATGTTGATTCCACAACATTCAAAAGGCTAGTTGGAAGTTTGATGTATCTTATAGCTACTAGACTAGATATCAATTATGGGGTTAGTTTAATCACAAGACTCATGGAGTCACCAAAAGACTCACATTGGCAAGTTGGAAAAAGGATATTAAGATATGTGGTAAGAACTACAAAATATGGAATTTTATATTCCATAACTAACGATTTTAGTTTGATTGGTTTTATAGATAGTGATTTTGTAGGTAGCGTTGATGATAGGAAGAGTACTTATGGGCATGCCTTTCTTTTAGGCACAGGTGTGGTCACATGGGCATCCAAAAAGCAGCCTATAGTGACACTTTCATCAGCTGAATCAGACTATGTTGCAGCCACATCAGCAGCATGTCAAGCAACATGGATGAGAAGAATATTGAAAGATTTATTACAGGCATAGAAAGAGTCAACACCAATCTTCTGTGATAACAAATTAGCAATCGCTTTATAAAAAAATCATGTGTTTCATAAGAGGAGTAAGCACATTGATACAAGATTTCACTTTATCAGAGAATTAGTGAACAATGGAGAAATCCATCTAGACTTCTGCAGATCTGAAGATCAATTGGTAGACATATTTACAAAGGCATTACCAAAAGAGACCTTTGATTATTTGAGACAAAATTTAGGCATAGTAAATGCTAAAATTTAAGTGGTATAAATTAAGGGGGAGTGTTAGAAATTCAATATTAATTGGAGATAATTTCTCCCACCTCCCTCCTTTTGTCATGCAAGTAGTTAAACATTCAGTTGAACAATCAGTTAGTAAACTGATAGTAAGCAATCAGTTAGTTAGCAAACAGTTAGTTAAACTGTTTGAGTATTTGTTAGAGAGTTAGTTTACATGTAAAGACTAATTCTAGTCTTGAGTTTGTCTTGAGTTTATTTTCTAATTATTGTATGGATTCAAATCTATTTAAAGACGCTTAGGCGCATCATTGTAAGCAAGTAAAATTGAAGATCAATAGAATCTATTTCTTTCAAGAAATTGTTGTAGCAATTGTTCAGTTTTTATTTATTTGTTTGAGTTCTTGTTTTTTATGCTCTCTATATTCTGACAAGCTAAACACATAGGACAATAATGATTCAAAGATGGGTTCCTTAGCTGTCGATGGAAGGCATCCCCTATTACTCCTGCTGCCCCCCATGACAACTTTATTCATTCTCATCTACTTCTTGTGATTTTGTTTTGAGCACTTCTTGATAGGTGGAGATATTTCTAAATTCAATGACCAGGGAGAAGCTGACTCATGCATATCGAATAATGGTCTAGAGTTTGTTGGTACACTAAATTTTTGTTTAGTAGATTCTTGAGCTTATCAAATGGGTGAAGTTCATAGGATTTAGTGCAGATGGGGATTTGAACTTCCTGCCTCTCAATGCCTTCAGCCTCTCTGTCATCTACTATTTCTACTATCTCAAAAAGCCTCTCATCCTCCTTAGTAGGCACATAATCCATATCATGGACCTTCGTTACTCGTTCCTGTTGAAGCAGCTCCATTCTATTGAATAATTGTGTTGTCTCCTTGCACTTTTTACTGACTGCCATCTCTCCAGTCAGAGCATTAGAACCATACTGTATAGTTTCAAACATGAATGGAGAGGCTTCTTCTAATGGCTCCTCCCTACTTAACTTGATTCCAATAGGTCCCAATTTTGTTTTATGCTATTTTGTTTGTATTCGGTAGGTTTAGTATTTTATCTAGCATGTTCGGCCAATTCTTTTCCTTTCTAGTTTAGGCTGGTTATTTTTCCACTGGGAGAGGAGCATCGTTGAGTTGTTTTTATCATATATTTTTCTCCATTTTTATAGGATTCATTCCGTTTTTAATCCTCATATTTATTAATAATAAAAATCTATTAATCTAAGTTTTTTTTAATAAGCTTTATGTTTTCAAACTAAGGATTTGTTAGTGTTTTACCTACTATTATTTTTATAGTATTTCTACTTATTTTTGTGTAAAATAAATTGTAGGGTTTCCTTATATTTTTATTATGAAATTATTATTTTATATGAGAATCGTTTACATACTTTGTTTCTATTTTCTTTAAATTTTTTTTATTCTTCTTTTAAATATAAAGTATCCCTTCCTCCTCATCAGGTATAATAGTTGCTTTAACCATACAGTTTTTCCTATTCTATATTATTATTAATGAGATAAACAATTATTTTTCCTTTTCCCTTCCCATCCTTTTTCCGACACACTATGTTAATATTTATTTTATGTGCCATTAAAGTAATAAATAAAGAGAGGGAAGGTGGACCCTCCCCTCTTTATTTTAAATTTAGGTGGAAGGGTGACATAAAGATGGTCCAAGTTGTGCCACATCTTTTGCTCATTTTCAAAACTATGTCCCATTTTCATAACTATTAACACAAGGTTTGTTGTTTTGTACATATACTATTATGGGTTTGTCAAGACATTGTTTAGAGATTATAATTCTTATATATTAGTATATATGATATTAATTCATGAATTATAAAAGAAATAGTTTTGAAGTAGTTCTATTCTTACTAAAGAAAACACATACAAAGAACATATATATTTTTTATTTAAATTTTTATTTATTCATAGATAAATATTTCTTGCATTTCAAAATACTTTTTAGTCTACAGCTTTACTCTCTCTTTTACAATATGTATTTATAAACTATACTGTTAATGATTAATTTTTTAATATTTTAATATTTATCTTATACATAAATTAACTTATTTATCTTTTATATTTCAATATATGACCTTATTTACAATACTATGATATAAATATACATATGATACCTCTACTTCGTTAATATGAATGTCTTATATGATATGCCCTTTCATGTATTAATCCTTGTGGTGCAGAGTTGAATTGTACCATATTAAATATTCTTGGGAGGTGTAATATATTAATCTCTCAATCCAGAGATGTATTCTATTATTGCAGTAGTGTTCGAGCTTTTTTAGTGATCTCCTATGTAGTTGTATAAACTATTGAATAATCCTACCAACATTTAATTGGATTTTATTTCATTGTCTCATATTTGAGACATCTCTAAAGAATCCTTTTAAGATAAAACAAAAATTAATTGGTTTACCTCAGAGCACTTATGTTAAAAATATGGTAAAAAATCACCATCATTATAAAACAAACTTTCTAGTTTACATAAAATTGGATTAAAGAAACATTAAATATTTAATTATATAGAACCAACGGAATATAATTTGTATCTTTAATTTCCATAAACAAGCATATAATATGATTTGAAAATTATGATTTCAAAAATTAAGTTCAATAAGTACATTGAAAACCACAAAATGGAAAAGAGAGACTTATCTTATTTATTGAACTTCCCTTATCTGTGTAGATTTTTTCATTAACCAAAGACTATGTATAGTGATTATAGCCTATTAGTTTTAGAATCTAGCGACTATTTCTAAATTTATATAGGATTAGATAATTTAGGAAAAGAACTACAATCAATCCTAAACCATATGTGTCAATCATGTCCTTCTTTGGAAAATACTTTCAACAATTAGAATGTGATTTTTGAATGGACAATATTGACATGACTAAGATAGTAGTGGAAGTTGATTTTGTCCCTTACTAGCCAATATTATCCTTCAACAATGAAGCTCTAAAAAATTCCCAAATTCTATGCATGTTTTAATAATGTCTCTTGTCACTTTCATAAACACTTTTACAAGTGCACATGTGCCTAAAATTTTAAACCCTAGTTTCCTACAAAAAACACTTACAATGTCAAATGTGGGGGTGGGGTTTGAATCTATAGTCGGATTGAGCTGGATCAAACTTGTCAATTCTTGTTGAAATACCAAGAAATATATTACGTTATAAATTTAATGAAAAGGGATCAATAAAATGTAATTCTCACACTTATATGTGTTTTTGGAATGGTGATATATAGATCTATATGCTCTTTCTCCTAGCTTACCCTTGATGCAAGCATGAAAATGTAACAATAATTCATAATATATCTCTAGATAGTAACTCAATGTAAACACCATATAACTTTCTATATCTTTTGAAATGTGTCAGTGCTTATCCTTAATTCCTTATAACATATTTGTTTATATAGGAATATCTTAGATTTTACATTAAAAATTTAGTGGTGCACACAATGGACCCAAAATTCCAAAGAGAGGGCTAACAAGAAATAGATAGAAAGTTGAAACATGTCAAAGTAATTTGTTTTTAAGGACAAAAGCATTGGGATGGGGACAAGATATACGACCTAGTATAAAATTATTCCTATATCTTGTCAAATACTCAAAATAACATCAAAATGAATTCTATTTAGATATCTATATTTTTAAATTTGTTTTGAGTAATGAGAAAAAGAAAAGTAGATAAAAATGTAATATAACATCAAAAATAAAAGTGGAGATTTAACAGATGCGATACTAAGTGCTTAAGTTTTAGTACATATAAACAAAGTGATTAAAATAAGTTATGAAATAGTTTTTGTGCCAAATTTAAATCTATACGTTTCTGCCCATTTAGTATAACATTTTAGTGAAAGTATAAATACTTGATGAAAGAGTAGAATAGATTATAAAATTATGTTGATAATATTTGTGTATAATTTTCATGAGTCTTAGTGATACAATATGCTTGTACAAAAAGACACACACACACACACACACACACACACACACACACACACACACACACACACACACACACACACACACACACACACACACACACAAACACACACACACATGTGTGTGTGTGTGTGTGTGTGTGTGTGTGAGAGAGAGAGAGAGAGAGAGAGAGAGAGAGAGAGAGAGAGAGAGAGAGAGAGAGAGAGAGAGAGAGAGAGAGAGAGAGAGAGAGAGAGAGAGAGAGAGAGAGAGAGAGAGAGAGAGATCAAAGATTAAATTATTGGTCAATTGAAAAATATATACAAATATTGTAATCATTATTCAAGGAAAAACTACATCTATATGCTTTCCATGGAGAAAAAGGTATATTAGGCATCAAGATTTGACATCATAATGATAGATAAAACTAAGGGATGTGTAGCATGGATTTATTTCATGGCTAGGGAAATGAATAATCATTCAACTAGTAAATATAATGAGTATAACCATTGAGGGATGTAGAAACATAATGTGTTGACTATGTTGTTTGGAAAAATTTCCTTTTTTATTAAAATGTGGATGATTGGAGGTGATCAAGCACTAATTGAGCTATACATTTATAAAATAATTAGCATTCACTGAGGAATGAAGAGTCCTCAATTTAAGTAAGATGGTATTGATAACCCTGAGTTGTGAAATGGTTTATAATCCCAAATGGATTCATAGGATATAGTGTTGGAGGTCACATAATATTCAAGTCATACAAAATAGACTTTAACTGAATCAATTGATGTAGATGGATTTACATTAGATTGTCTCTTTGTTTTTTAATGCACAGTCTAAAGAGAATCAATGTAATCTATGCCCCTACCATGTTTGAAGATATAAATAGTATAAATTATTTTAAAATATGTCTTGGATCTATGTTATGACCTTGAATTTATAAACTAGCATAGTGTGCATGAATTTATATCATTCCCCCTTTGTGATGATTTTAGAATCTATAATTGTATGTAGATCTATAAATCATGTTTGATACTTTTTCATTAAACTATATCATAGCCAAAAATTATATGAATTTGTAACTTTTTAATTTAATATGAATGTGTATGTATAACATATGCCCCCATAATTTATACAAATGATTGAATTTTTTGACCTTTTTTATTCCTTAAAATCATGATGTGTGTCATTCTTAATTTTTTTTTATCTTTGATTTGTAATTTGTCTATATATTTATATGGAATATTCTTGAATACTGTAATAATATGTAAACCTTCAAGGTTATACAGTGATGTGATGGGTAACTGAATAATTAAATGACATTGGTTTCTATTTTTTTTTAGTTTTTACCCCATGTTTACCACCTTTCAAGGCAAATGATGAGATAGAGAATCTATTGAATCAAAATATATATAGACTTAGATAAGTTCGATAAGTTATAAAAATTATAATATCATGTATTATATCTTAAATCTAGTGTTATATTTGTCACAATAGTGTGTAAATTATAGTATGGGAGATAGTCACATTTGATTACTATGTATGATTCCTAAAGTAAATGTAATTTGTATCTTTAAGTGAAAAAATAACCCATTTTAAAAGTGTATGTTAGTAAATAAGTAGAATCATAATCTGATATAAGGTGTCATGCATGAATTAATGAAAATTACATACCATTATTTTATAAATCAAACTTGAGATATCACTTGCATAAGTTTTTATTGATGAATTGAACAAACAACATGATATGCATAGTAAATAATATTTTAAAATTTCAATAATATATAAAATAGGGTGATTTATTTTTGATAATTTCATTTTATCCATTTAATTATGAAATATAATCTTAGAATTTGATAGATGCCTAAACGATTAGTTGTGTTTATAATTAGACTCAAATGTTTACATATTGCTTTACAAATATAATATATATATATATATATATATATATATATATATATATATATATATATATATATATATATATATATATATATATATATATATATATATATAATATCGTATATATCAAAATTAATTAGTATTTATAGCATATTATATAATTTTTGTTCATTTATGGTGAAATTTTGAGTTTCGGAGTGTTTGACTGGTTTTGTAATTTAGATATTTAGAAATTCATAATTTGATGATTTTTACATGAAATATACATAATGGTATATTAACGCATGCTAATTTGTATTATTTTAAGTTGTAGTGGATGTTCCTAATGTTTTAGCCTTAACGTAATGTGAAGGTGATGAATACAGAGCATGTGGGGGTGGTATATGAATACCACATGCACTACAGCCTATACTTCACCCTACAAAACTACCTACCAGTGGTGATACCCAAGATGTAGTAGCTATTGTGGCTGACATGTATTTGAGTGTATGTATTTATATAATTACATATATATGCAATGGTTGATATTAATTTATTTATTTTTACAAATTCATTCTCATGATCTGTTATTTTAGTGGATGCATATTGGTCTAAGATGGTGGATGTACCTATCTATACTTTGACATAGAATATTCCTTGTGGCCTCATTGGTAGTGGTTTGGTGGAGATATTTTATCAAATTGCATGTCATCACACATTTTTTCAATCTCTATATGATCTTATATATAACATATACTCTAATTTACATTGATTAGGATGAATTTTAAGTAGATATCGATAGACAACATGCACCAAGTTATGATTTTCATTTATCTAGAGATTTGGTACATTAATTTTGTTCTTTGAAATATGAGCATACATGTGAAATAGTTATAATTTGGATATTTGAGAGATATATTAGATGATATAGGTCATGACCATGATCACTTAGATCAACAAGTTGAAATGGGGTCTAGAATTCATAAGTTTTAGAGTGAGTCAATAATGATAGTTTAGATGATGGGGATGTCCACATCACTGATTGACATTTGTATTGTAAATATTATATTTGATCTCTCTATATGTTCACATGTTTGTGTGTGTGTGCGTGTGTGTTAGAGAGAGAGAGATAATATGTATGCATGCATGCATATATGTATGTATGTATGTATGTATGTATGATCGATTTGGGTATGATAGTGTTGGTTTCATTCATATGTTATATGAATTAAATATTTTGTATTAATGATTTTTTTCATTTGATTTTTTTCAATAGAACATTACAAATGTATGAATCTATACGTGTTGATAATAATCATTTAATGTTATAATTTGTTATTTTTTTGTATCATGTATGGTATATTGTTGCTCAATCATGGTTTCCAATCCTATTTAGAATTAGAAATTTGCTAAAATATAGATGATGGATCCATTTTTGAGCAATTTAAAATGGTTTGACTTAGAATTATTATACCACTCTATTGAATTTTAATTTTATTTGTTCCATATATATTTGACTCTATTTTTGATTCCATATTTATTTTATTAAAGATATAGATGTACTTGTAATATATAATCTTAAAGCTTTGGTGACTACACCTTTTTTAATATAACCTCTATTGAGAAATTGAATGACAAATGGTTCCTGAATAGGAATATCTTGGGATAAATCAATCATGATATAATTTGAAGTAGAATAATGGCATACTATTATGGTTTGATTTTGTAAAGGATGGTAGATCAGTCATTCCTTTAAAGCAATAGTATTTCCATAATCGATGAATTATAGTATAGAGCTTCCAGATTAAACTATGCTTAAATTTTTGACCTAAACATAGTTTAATCTAAAAGCTCTCTACTGTCATTCATTCCTTTTTAGGAATATCAGGGGATTTCATATTTTTCTTAGAATAATTACTAGAAGACGTGGGAGAAAAATAACTCATTATGCTAATCTATCCACTTATCTATGGTTTATTTTGTTCTAACTTGTTATATATATATATATATATATATATATATATATATATATATATATATATATATATATATATATATATATATATATATATATATATATTTGCCTATTAGAATGGTAAGTGTAAGTGACATATTTTTTGTTTTTATATTTTTTATCATCTCCATATTTACTAATATATTTTACTAGACCACTTTTTCATGAAGAGGGGTTAAAGGAGGAAGATTTTAATGTTACACATCACTAGAGATATGAGTATATGGAAGACATTAAATTTAAATGAACCTAATCATTAAAACCATAAAAAAATCAAAGAACAAGTACCAAAAATATAAAATAAATAAACACAAAAAATTCCTTCGACATTGTATAAATTGAACATAACCAAATTCAATGAGGGTAGTGTATAAATATATAAATGTAAAATAAAATAGGTTGTATAACAAAGGAGGACATTTTAGGAACAATGAAACTATTTTTTTTTAAAAAATCTTCACATCATGCATACACATAATAAAAATTATTATAAATTTCACTATAGTAAAATATGTGGCCATAAACTAGTGCTATGTGCTGATTTATGGTAATATGTTTATGCATATCCTAAAAAACAAATATTTTTTTATGGTTATGGTTATGAAAATCTATCCCTAGCCATTTATCGACCTTTGTTATTACATTTCAAGTGATAAGGGTCATGTTTTGTTGAATTCAACCTAAAAGGTAAACATTAACACATAAAAATTATACATGGTTGTGTAATGTATTATTGTAACCCTACATCGACCCTGTTTACCTCAAATGCATGTGATAGGGTATGTATTTAGTTAAATTCAATCTAAACATGTAGCATAAACACACAAAAAATTATGCATGGTGGTCTTTTGTGTTATCATATCCATTAAAAAAAATGTGTTTCCCTAAATCGACATATATTACCTTGATTATAAGTGGCAAAGGACTTTTTAAGTTAAATATAGTCTACAAATAGAATGCAAACATAAAAAAATCACACATTGTGGTATAATATGTGCCACTAGCCCTAAATTGACATCTATTACACTAGATTATCATTTAAATTCATAACTTAAGTTTTATTTCTATAGATAGACATTTGTATCCCTAACTTGACCTTCAATACCTTGATTACAAGTGATATAGGACCTTTTAGTTGAATTATATTTACAAAGTAAATATGAAAACAAAATCATGACACATGGTTTTCAAAAGCTTACCTTAGAAATAAATCAACCTTTATTTCTTCAATTTTATGTGATATTATCCTTATTTATTTCTTTTCACTCTATAAAGGAAAACTAAATTAAAAAAAAAAAAAAAAAAAACACCCATTGTGGTATAGTGTGTGCTTATATCCCGAAATCCTCTTTTTCCCCTCAATTTTCTATTATAGGTTCCCAGTTTAGTAAAATACACTCTATAACAAAATTTAAACACATAAAAATGACACATTGGGGTCTAATGTTTGCACATATACATGAAATGAACTTACTTCTTCAATTACATGAGATTCATGTCCATTTTAATAAAATTATCACTATAAAATAACCATTAAGATGTAAAAATTAAATATGATGGTATAATTTATGCCCTTAAACCTACAACAATATATGTTTACTTGATTTCAATCAAGAGGGTAGCCATTTAAGTCAAATATCTCTATAAATGAAACATTAACACATAATAGTCGAATATGTGGTCTAATTATTACACCTAACTCTACAATAACCATTATTTTATTGACTTCATGTGAAAGAGGAATTTTTAATTTGAATTAAGTTTGTAAAGGAAATCCTAAAAATAAAAAAAAACACTTTATATTTTAATGTGTTTCCCTAGTACTAAATCTACCTCTATTTCCTCCATTTGCATGTGATTAAAACTTTTTTTAGTCAAGTTTTATCTATGAAGGAAATGTGAACTCAAAAATTAAAAAATAAATAAATAAATAAATAGTGGTCTAATGTATGGTCATAACCCTAAATAAGTCTCTATTACCCTAAATCGGCACTTATATCCCAATGTTGACCTATATTTTCCTTATTGGAATTAATAGGGGATTCATATAGTCAAATTTATGGTACGAAAAAAACATAAAAAAAATATGAAACATGACTTCAAATAATGTGTTTTTATACCCATAGATTAATTTATGTTGCCTCAATTTAAAGTTATAGAAGGACATATTTATTCTAATTTAGTTTATAATGAAAAAACACAAAAAAATGACATGGTATAAAACCCAAATAGTTAAATACAAAGGTCAATCACATCAACCAAAACCAATGGACCTAAGTAGAAACCCTAATGACTACTTTATTTAGTTTGAATATTGATCAAATATGCATACCACCATTCCATGAGTGAAATAAACATTTAATGTTTCTAACATGAATCTAATCTATTTCTCAACTCTATGTCAACCTCCAAATTTAAATTAGAAAGAGAAAGGTAAAATTTACACCTCAACCCCTCAATAATTATCAAATTTTATTACAAGTGGCATCTTCAAAAAGTAAAAAAGAATATTGGAAATGTAATGAAATAACACCACATATTTAACTTAAAACACACACACACACACACACACACACACACACACACACACACACACACACACACACACACACACACACACACACACACACACACACACACACACACACACACACACACACACACACACACACACACACAGAGGCACACACACACACACACACACACACACACACACACACACACACACACACACACACACACACACACACACACACACACACACACACACGCACGCACACGCACGCACACAGGCACACACACACACACACACCCACACCCACACACACACACACACACACACACACACACACACAAAACCTATGCCTAAATTATGTGAAAGAAAACCCACAAAACAATCATCATGCCTAAATTAGTTTGATTAAATAATACCCATATCTAAAGTAAATAATAACAAAATATTCTTGATTTGATTAAAGCACTTGAATATTCTTATGCCTATTTAATTTTATATGAAGAAATAATCCCAAAATTAATCAAATTAAATTTAAATAAGAATTAAAGTATTCAATGGGGATATTATTTCCCATCTATTGAATTAAATGAGTCAATGCTATTTTTCTATTATTGGGAAATAATTTTGAGCCAGATCTATGGACTACAATCAAGGGTTGTAACATGTCCCAAAAATCATTTACAATGGAGAATAAAGATAATACATTGAAGATCTCATGAATAACATATATCAATGGATAAAAATGATAATATAAACACCAAAATAATAAATAAACAATAGAAAAATAGAAAATAAAAAATTCCATAGAACACTCCAATATGGTTTCCCTTTCAAAGGTCTAAGGGTCAAGTTCATAGGTTCCAATCATTTTCTCCCTGTCCCCTTCTTTTTGTTACTAACCACTTTCCAATCACCACCTCCCTCCTCTTCAGTAAAGATAGGAATGGCAACTTTTAAGACATTGGCTAATTGGATACCTTTTAGTGGAACACAACCCATAACCACCTATCTAGTCTCAAATGATTCTAAAGATAATTCAACATTTTACAAGGCTCTATATGAATCAAATTCATTATCCTTAGTTGGAAACTCCTCACAAGGATAATTATTTCTCTAGACTAGGTCAAACATACATTGGTGTTTTCAAATTTCACTTGCATTATTTAGATTCATATCCTCTTTTAGAATACTTTCACTATTTATTCCATCAAAATTATGATTAGGGGAGTGAATATTTACACCATTATATCTTATTATTAATCTTAATAATATTATAGGAAGTGGCCAAATGACTTGTTTCAAAATAGTGTTTACACTTGAAAGGTAAACTCTCATAATTGAGATATTGCTTCTAAGTTCAGTCTTGAACTTTAAAATCAATAAACTCAGGGAGATATTTAGAAACATCCAAATGAACCAATATACATGAGAAATTATTATGAAAGAGAGACTTGGGTTTCAAAAATAGACATTTACCCAAATAATTTTTTTGTGGCTATCAAATAGAAATCTACCCAAAACTATAAGGGTAAAAGGGAAATCTCACCCAAATCGATGTCACATTTAAATCCTCTATGTGAGGGTCAAAGGATAGAAACAAGGGTATTTTTTTTTCTCTATAAAATAAAAAATTTCAAAGGTTTTAACATTATCCATCTCATTCCCTCACATATACTATTTTTTGGGGCATAATTAATCTATCCAATCTAACTATCGATCAATCATACCTCAGTCATTGTAAGCATTAAATATATTAAGTCACATATTGTAACATATATAACATCTATCATGACGCTTCTCTTGTATTTATTAGGTCAAAACCTTTCCTCCGATTATTCATCTATCTCATTCCTCCCTGTTTGAACCCTTAAGGGAGCATCAACCATTCAAATTTTCAATAACTTATTAACCAACATGTTATTTAACTTCTTTGAAATGACATAGGTTCTTATAGTCGTAATTCCCTTTCAAAAATGGTTAAAATTAGACATATAAAATTCTACTCTCCATCATTATTAATTTTATAATTTATAGACAATAACACCATATTCGTTAATCATCCTAGCATCACCATTACTGATACTAATTTAGCATTCTTGTTCTAGCTTATTGCATTGTCATAAATTTATTCATCATCACATTATATTTTTATCCTATTCAATCATCTAATTACAATCCAATTAACTACTACTGATATTCTCACAATATTTAATGAATTTTATATTCATTCCTAATTACCCCCAATTACCTCCACTAACATTTATCTAACCTTCTTAACTACCCCCAATTATCATACATTAATTAATCTAGCCTCTTATATAATCTCCTAATCTCACTCTTGAGTTCCACACTATCTATTGAGATCCTCACCACCCTCTCTATAATTATACATATAATTTTTAATTCCTAAAATTCCAACTACCCAATCTTGTCATCAATTTTCCAAAGTAGATCAAAATCTACCATGGCTCAATCCTATCCATCCATTCCTCCATATGGATCCTATAAATAGAGTTGCACTCCCATGAAAGCCATCAATGATATTTTTTAAATATTTTTCAAGCAATGCAATAGTGTCATCACCTTCCAAGCAAATCAATCATCCACCAATATGTGTTGTCCAAATATTGATTCAATAGAACAATCACAAATCAAGAGAACTAAAAATAAATCCATCATAAAGCATTGAATCAAATAAACCATAAAATTAGGATGTCTCCAAGATTTAATTTAAGGTATACATATTTTTTCCCCTACTATAATTTAGACTTTTGATTTATTTTTCCTTGTGCTCAATTCAAGGTAGCTTATTTAGGCTAGAAAGAAATTTTGACTATTTTTTTATCTGGGTTTACAAAAACCCCTAAAATTAAAAAAAATATAATGATACACATGAGAGGAAAATATCACTCAGTGAACTTACTCTCAGCGTACCTTCAAAATTATGTTCAATGGACTATGGGTATAGTTCTATCTCCATATTTAGTGCTCTGAATCATTGGGTCAACATTAAATAATGAATGAGCAATTATAACTGATATTCTACAAATAATTTAAGAACTTTTCCTAGATTACCAGCAATACATTCATTTTTTATTGTATTTCATGTCTAATAACTAGCTCTATTGTATATGCTACATTGATTATTACTTTTAAGCACTTATTCTTGTATTCTAATTCATTACATATTATGGGTAGACAATGTACTTGCATCCCCTTTGCTTATGATCAAGTTGAATTGATTATAAGAAGAGAAGATGAAGTCCTTAATTTCTCACATTAGGTTAGGATTAACTCACAACCACTATAAATACATATTTCCATTATTCAAAGGGAGAAAAATATATAATTGTAACTCGTCAAGAGATATATCACATAATATATTATATTCATATATTTTATTATTAATTTAGGATAAAATGAGAATAAAATTAAAGATTACAAGTCCATAAATTCAACAAATAAATATCATATTCCATATTAGTCTTATCTTGCACAAAGGTCAAAAGTTTTAAAAAACCTATATAAAAGTGAAGGACATAATTGGATACTAGGGACTCTTTCAACATGAAAAACTATTCCTACTCTGATTCTAATTAGGACACAATGGTCCCTCTACCAATTCAAACCAACTAATAATCATATCCTATTTATAATCACAATTTATGTGCCAATTTCATATCCCACTACAAATTTTATAAGTCAAATTTTAGTTTCTAGGTGTGTCTATTTTAGTTTTCTTTCTCTTTCTTTCCATTATATTTATTTTTCAATATTTTCATTATAATATTACTATATTTTAAGGCATAATTTAGATATAATTATTATAGTTTATTGTATTTCTTTTAGATCATGATTATGCCCTAGTTTTAAGCTATTGTCCATAGTAGGATCACATTTTTTCATAAAATCGTTAGAAAAAATTAATCAAATTATTTGCTCTTCAAACACACTTAACCTTAATTTTTCTTAATTATACATCCCTCTAGGTTTGATTTGAGCTTTCAAATATGATTTTTATATCTACATTATATTTATTTTGTGATGAGTTTTAGATAATTATATATTTGTATTTGATTATAGGAAGATAAGGTGAATTCATTTATTTCTCTAATTGGTTTAGGATTGACTCACAACCACTACAAATAAATATTCCCATGATTCTAAGGAATACAGATATATACTTTCAACTCTTGAAGAGATATATCACATAATATATCACGTTCATATATTTTAGTACTAGTTTAGAATAAAATAAGATATGACATGTCTAGAAAATTACAAAAATAAAAATCATATGCCATATTAGTCTTATCCTACACAAAGGTCCAAAATTTTACAAAACCTAGAAAATAACAAAGGACATAACTCAATACGATGGATACTATCAATAGGCAAAAGTATCCCTCCTTTGATTCTAGTTAGGACAAAATATTCCCTCTACCAATTGAAACCCATTTATAATCATAGCTAATTTATAATGACAAATTATGTTCCAGTGTCATATGCCACTTCAAATTTTATAAATGAAGTTTTAATTTCCAAGTGTGTCTATTTTAGTCTCATTTCTCTTTCTATCCTTTGTTATTTCTTATTCAATATTTTCATTATAATTTTATTATATTATAAGTCATATTGAATATATAATTATTATAGTTTGTTGTAATTTTTTTAGTTTCTGACTATGCCCTAGTTTTAAACTATTGTACATAGTATGATCACCATTTTTCAAGAAATAGTTACAACAAATTAATTAGCTTGTTTTCTCTTCAAAGACACTCAACCTAAAGCTTTCCTTACTATAAATCCCTCGAGGGTTTTATTTGACATATCTAATATGGTTTTTAGATCTACATTTTATTCATTATGTGGTGATTTCATTATTAATTTAAAACAAGGTGTTAGAAAATTATATATTTGTACTTGATTATAAGAAGAGAAGGTGAAGTCATCAATTTCTCTCGTTGGGTTAGGATTGACTCAAAACCACTATAAATACATATTCACGTTATTCTAAAGGAGAAAGATATATACTTGCAACTCCTTAAGAGATATATCACATAATATTTGGTGTTCATATATTTTAGGACTAATTTAGGATCAAATGAGAATAAAATTAGAGAATACATATCCATAAATAAAAAAAAGAAAAATTGTATTCCATATTAGTCTTAGCTTATATAAAGGTCCCAAATTTTACAAAACCTAGAAAACAATAAAAGACATAACTAGATACTAGGGATATTGTCAAGAAGCAAAATTATCCCTCCTTTGAGTCTGGTTAGCACATAATAGTTCAACTACCAATTCAAACTCAATAATAATCATAGACAATTTATAATGACAAATTATATGTTAGTTTCATATCTCACTGTAAATTTGATAAATCAAGTTTTAGTTTCTAGGTATGTCTATTTTAGTCTTCTTTCTCTTTATTTCTATTATTGTTGCTTCTTCAATATTTTCATTATAATTTTACTATATTTCTAGCATATTTCAAATATAATTATTATAGTTTATTGTATTTTTATAGATCTTGTTTATTCCCTAGTTTTAAACTTTTGTACATAGTATGATCATCATTTTTAATGAAATAGTTAGAACAAATTAATAAACTTAACTTATCTTCAAACACATTCAACCTCAAGCTTTCCTTATTATACATCCCTCTAGGGTCTAATTTGACCTTTCAAATGTGATTTTTAGATCTACATTATATTGATTTTGTGGTGATCTCATTATTAGTTTATAATTATCCATATCTTCGTTCATGTTTCTCATGTTTATATCTTTTAAAAACTAATAAGGTTAAATATATAAACCCTAATAGGAAAAGCACTAGATTGACTAGTGCTAATTGTAACTTCATTTAACCCCCTTTTCTTGGTAGTTTTTATTATTAAATATAAAAATGCCATGAGAAATTTCTTCTTCTACTACTATTGGTAATTTTCTAATGAATAAAATGTGAATGTTAGATATAAATATGTTTGGGATTGTTTAAAACCCTATCTAACATCAACTTGGCTTAGGCACATGGTTAAGTGTTAATTAGGTTTCTACCTAATGACATGCCATTTATTTATGATTTTGATCATTTTTTATTTTTATCAATTTTTTATATTATATATCCTTTGATGATACTACATATGTCATTGGTTAATAATATATATAGTTTATCCTCTAATTAAAATAATATTTGTCACCAATTTTTTTAATCATAATTTCATTTTAAGAAACATGATTGTGTATGCTTCTTACTCATACCCCTTGGGTGATCTTGGGGATAAAAATAATCAATGTTTATTTGTGTTTGATCAAATAATGTTATTTTAACATTTATTATTTCTTTGTGTTTGTGTTCAACCCAATGATCAATTATCTAAGCTCTCCCCTTGCACACTTGGATGATTTTAGAGGTAAAAAATATTGATGCTTCCTTTTTATTTTATTTTAGGGGAAACATGATGTGGAATTAAACCCCATACACTTTTTAGTATTTGGGAGGGCTGTGACATGGATTTGATCACCACATACTAATCCACACCCTATCTTCTGGTGTGGTATAAAAATTAAAGGATAATTATCATAAGGATATGTGATATTTGTCATAAATGGTTCTATGAAGTTAGAAGGTCATCCTCCAAAACCTAAGCATCAAAAAAATAATAATCTATATTTAGGCCCCTTATACTACAAGATATTAAGGAGACACAACTAGAGATATTTATAAATCTTAGCTTAAGACCTATCGATTGAAAATAATTAGTAATTAAGGGGTAGTAAAAACCCTAACGATTAATCACAACATACATCCATGGATTGAGGATTGGAATACCAATATAGTCATCACTTCATAAAACTAGATACATGGCCTACTACTTGTGTTTTACACCCTTTTATACTAGCATAGGGATTGTGTCTTGCATTTTCTTATTTGTGTGTTTTCAAGACCCATACTATTTGAAAACCCCCACACCTTACACTGACCTAAACAAGAACCTAATTAAAATCAATAATCCATCAATAAATATACATCCCTTGGATCTAATCATGCATTGATAAAATGTTTTCATTAAATCCCAATAATATATAACCCAAACAATCTAATCCATAGCCTTACCTTATTTAGATCCATTATATATCAAGATAGTCACCTCAACCACATACACTTGATTTAATCCACATCAAAGATAATCATATCATACATCAGAAATAATCTTTCTTAGATGTTAAACTTAATAAATTTTGAAATCCCTAAATCCAAACCAATATCCACCTCATAAAAATAAAATATCCATCTATCAAACCAAACTTGAGTAACCAACTCTTAAATCAATAAATCATTTGAGCTAGCTTATAATCTAGAAATAAATAAATCAACATCTAGGGTCATTCATATCATGATAAATAAAAGACAACACTAACCTATCGAAGGTTATCATAAAAAATATCACATCATCTGATTTATTTAGAACCTAGCTCACATCTAAAATCTTAGTCAACATCAAGGATTACTTATAACAACACTAATAAATCAATCTAAAAGATTGTCTAAGATTATCATCAATTTTAGAAAACAATCAAAATCAAGGTTTAACCATACCCTAATATAGCCAAGAAAAATTATCTTGTGTCATAATCGAATAAAATATTATCAAGCTTACCATCAAATTAAATCAACCATCTAACATCTAAACATATAAAAAACAAAATAATAAACCAAACCAAACTTCAATCAATTTAAAAAGTAAGATTAGTATAGATAAATCTCACATTAATGAAAAAACCTCCATCAAAAACATCAAAGACATCAATGACAAGCATAATTGAACCATAAATCTGATACTAACTTAAGATTATATAAACTTAATGTAACGTACATCTTACAAATCCATGTCATATTGAAAAAAATCATGATAATAATGAATATGACCTTGTAAATAAAGAATAATGTGATAATAATAATATAAATGAATTATTGTAAATATATGTGGATATAGCCCAATTTGAACAATAAATATTTGAAAACAAAGATGTCATCATTTTACATCTCATAAAAATAGGTGCTTGACTTCATGTATATTTTGATCCCATAAACATTAGTTTTAACTTAAGTAGGAGTAGTCAAACCTTTGAACATATAAAGTATTCCCACTCCTATCATGCATGCTAACTACACTCTATCAAACTTACCATCAAATAGTTACAGTCTTAATCATGACAACTTCTATCACACTAGCAAAGGGAACCTGATAATGATATCCCTATTTCAAAATCAAATATCAAATACCAATTCATCCCTAGAGCCGCATCAAATAAAACCATGTAGCTATGTCCTTCCATCACAATCATAATAATTAGATGATGAATCAAGTTTTTACACATCTAAAAATGGCTCAAAATGGAGACAACATACTCCTCTCAATGAATCTATGGAATTAATATTTTACTAAATAGTCAAAACAAATATGGTCATTTATCAATGACCAAGACTTTTTATGATAAAAAAACTAAATCCTAAATGGTATATAGAAGGCCAATACTAAGATTATCATAGGATTTAGGTCTATCCCTTCAATAGATCCTCAAAATTCAAGGATTACATCCATTATTTGAGTGACCATGGGAACATTGAATTAAAACCAATTACATCCATGTTTGAGAATCAAGAAACAAGGATACACCAAAATACCTTTATAGATTATGATAATATTCATCTAATTTTTAATCAAGAACAAAATAAAGAGCTTACATTATATAAACTTATAATTAATGAATCTCTCTTTAGTCATTCAACCACCCTTGAAGAGCCTATCTTTAACAAACCTATCACTTCCAAATCATCTATCTTTGACCAATCGTCTATCTTTGGTGAACCCATAATTAGTCAATCCATATTTGATGATCCTATTTTATAAGAACCCATCGTTGACCAACAATCTATCCTTTTCCCATCACACAATATTTCTCATTTCCCAGAATCCCACCATCCCAAAGTCTCCATCACCATGTGAGAAATGAAGAAGATAGTTTTACAAAACATAATCCATGAGGCCATCTTTGTGGATAAAATATAAGAATATCCTTCTCATAGTGTAAAAATAATCTAAACATAATTTATCATTAAAAATCAAATCAAAGCAACATCTCATATTATCATCAACTACACAGTTCCAACATCATTTGTCAGTAGTTATAGTCTTAATCATGACATCTCCCATCACACTAGTAAAGGGAACTTGATCATGACACCCCTATTTTAAAATGAAATATAAAATACCAATTCATCTCTAGAGCCCCATCAAATAAAACCACGCAACTATGTCCCTCCATCACAAGGATAATAATTATATGATGAATCAAGTACTTGCACATCTGAAAATGGCTTGAAATAAAGACAATATACTCCTCTCACTGAATCAATATAATTAATATTTTAATAAATAGTCTCAATAAATATGGTCATTTATCTAAGACCAATCCTTTTTATGAGAAAAAACCAAATACTAAGTGGTATAGAGAAATTGAATACTGAGATTATCATAGGATTTAGGGCTACTATTAAATAGATGGTAAAACTTCAAGGATTACATCTAGTATTTTAATGACCATGGGGACATTGAATAAGAACTAGTTAGATACATGTTTGAGAAATAAAAAATAAGGATATACCAAAATATATTTATAGATTATGATCATATTCCTCAAATTTTGAATCAAGGAAAAAATAATGAGCTTATATTAGATAGCCTTATATTCAATGAATCTCTCTTCAACCATTCAACTACCCTTGAAGATCTTATATTCAACAAACCTATTATTTCCCAATCATCCATCTTTGACCAATCATTTATCTTTGATGAAACCATCATTATTTAGTCCTTCTTTGATGATCCTATTATCTAAGAACCCATCACTGACCTAGAATCCATCTTTTGCCCATCAAACTAGATTCCCCGTTTCTAGGAATCCCACCATCCCAAAGTCTGGATCAAAAAGTGATATCTAAAGAATATATTTTCAAACAACATAATCCTTGAGGCCCTCCATGTGGATAAAATATAAAAATATTCCTTTCATGTGGAAAAAAAAATCAAACCAACATCTCCTATTATCATCAACAACATATTTTTTCAATAGTAGTGAAATAAAATTTATATTTCATGGAATCACTTGCACACCTCCTATAGATCATTACAAAGACATGAATGATCCTCATGGAATAACTATTGAATTTTATTCTTAGATTCTCCTAGTAGCTTCTATGATGATTATTATGCTACACATCCTTTCTACACCACCAATCCTTTCCTTTCTCTTTCCATTTAATCACTTGCACCCATTGATAGGGATTGATTAAATAAACACCACTAAAATTATTTTAGGAAGACAACTTAATTGTAAAATTCATGGGAATCATAGATAACACCCAACATAAAGATCATAATAGTGGAAAAATAACTTTGATCCACAAATGAGATTTGAGGTAAGAGAATGCATCCTCAATCAAAATAATAAAAATAATAAATCATTGTTCCATACTTAAAAATTCCATGAGGCACTAAGGGCCAATAAAAATCTAAATCATAAAAAAAGAAAATTATCATCCAATAGTGAAAACCTCATTGACACATTAGCAGATAATCAAAATCAATACAAATAAAATTAAGATCAATATAATTAAGATATGTTTTCTAGCATATCGAGGCAAGATGATAAAGAAAAAAAATTAAATCAATATTAGAACAACTGATGATCCAAAAGTTAGCCAAATTACAGTAAATATTAGTCATAAGGAGGAAACATCTTTTGTAGTTCTCCTAATAGAAATTTCAAAGGCATTTGATCATATAATATCCACAAGCATGTCATGTGAAGAACATATGGAGCATATAAAATTATAAATCATGTGTACAATTTATGGTCCCCATTTTGCTTGGAATATCGACACTGATACCTCCCTTCATAATCTTATACTCTATTTAAATAATATTCACTACCATCAATTTAGATCTATAATCCAACACATATCATAATTTACGATCTACAATAGTTTGTTATTTCATAAAGCTATGAAAATAACTACTTAATCTGTTAGGAGGAAGTTGAATAAGTAATAAATAAATATCACAAGAATAGAATCAGTTAAACCCATAGTAATAACATGTTATTAATAATAAATTTATCTAGAACGTGTATTAATTAAAGATAAAAATATGATCAACATTTATCTAATAAGTCAAGCTGGAAGACACACACAACGTGTGTACATGCATGCATGTGTGCATGCCCGTGCATGTACCATCATGAAAACTAGTTTTATGTAATCATGTGTAAAAACTTACTTGTATATAAGTAACTTGACACTTGAGTAAATTTTATCAATCATATCTTTAATCGTACCCATCATTATCCTACCACAACCATCCTTTCTTCTTATTTTAACTTTGAGGAGGATGTGAAAAAAATCATGAGAATAATCATAGAAGCATCCATATATATGTTTTGAATGGTATTTTAATGACAAGATGCATCATTCTTATGTTACATGGTCCACGAAGGTCTATCATCCATTCCATCTACCCATATCTACCACTCTCCATACATATTCATCCTTAATCATATATAATCCTTATCTAGTCATCTATGATCACCCTTACTCACTCCCTCATCGGCCCTGATCATTTCAAAATATCAACTTAACTCTATTATATCCATTCTACCACTTTGATCATTGTCACTATAACTAGTTTTCCATTTTATAGTGATCCATTTTATATGTATGTAATGTAAAAGGAGTAAAAAGTCATAAAATCCTAAAAAACCAAAAAATATCTAAGTTAGTTTCTCTTAAGCCCTTAACAAAATTATTGCACATATCTAATGAATCATTATGAATCATTAATCCAATCATTTGTCATTTACTAAAAGTATAACAAAACAAGGCTAAGTTGAATAATGATTCATTCACCCATCCTTAGATTTTTAACAATACAAACGATGAAACATTGATTGAATAAAAAAAAGCACCTTCTCATTAACATGTAAATCCTTGAACATTCATTTTTTGTGTTCATCATCTGTCACATGTTTATTATATAATCTTTTATTTTTCATGTATATATAATTGTTTGTTCATTAAGTATATTAAGATATTAGTTATTAAATTAAGCATTTGTGACACATATTTTCATCAATGTTCATCTATTTTTATTTAATTGTGAATTTGAGTTAGGCATTTCATAAATATATTTATTGTCAATTCATTATTATCTAAACTTTTATTTCATATTTTTGAGTTATTTGTGTTTGTCAAATAACATTATTAAAATGTGTTCTTTTGTTCTTAATACCCATGGTGCATTACACCACATGTTTCTTGTACACTTCTTATTTATATTTTTATCTTTTGAGTTAGTCCAAAATGTATTTTTGTAAAAAATCATCATGGTTACACATGTCATGGTGAATAATGCCTAATGCTACATTAGAAAATGATTTCTCACAACTATGCCTAAGATAATGGCAACACAAATCACTCTCAAATTCAATCATCAGAACACATCAAAACCTCTACCCATACCAAACATCAAGTCATTTATCTAAATCATCTATCCAATAAAATCAAACACCCAAATACAAATATATTTAAATAAAATATTAATCAAACCATCTATATTTAATTTAACTTATCTAACAAGAACATTAAATAATCATCGTTAATCTAATTCTTATCCCATCAAATATCATTACCCATTTCAACCACTTCATCCCACATCAATCAAGATATGTTTATTCATCAATCTATAAATTTATCATCACCATTAGGATATATCATTCCTAAATACAATCAACAAGATATACTGATACCATGTTTGACTAAATTGAGAGACATCATTCACATAGCCAAGCTCATAATTTTTTCTTCATCACATGCATCATTACTTGGGGAACATAAAGCCTATACCTAATCATCAGTATCATCATCATCACATCAACCAATTAGTTTAATCAAATCTTTCTCATTACTTCCTCTCATATATTGTTCCCTGGGGCACATCTATGCTTGAAACTTCATCACACAGTTTGTCAAAAGAATAAGATTTTTCCCTTTCAAATGTCATTGAGAGGGGAATGTTAAGTTTTAACTTTATCCATCTTACTCCCTCATGTATATTATTTCCTAGAGCATAATTAATATATATAATATGGCTATCAATTAATCATAGCTCATTGATTGTAAGCATAAACTAAATTAATTCACATATCATGACATTCACCACATCTATCCCAACCCCTATCTTCTAGTGATATGCCCCACCCCTTTATTTTGATCAGCCATATATCCCATTCCTCCCCACATGTCCCCTCAATTTTCATTGATTTTTTAACCAACATATTATTTCAATTATTTGAAATGCTATTAGTTCTTCTAATCATAATTTCCTTTCAAAGATTGGGAAAATTAGACATCAAAAATTCATCTCTCCATCATTATTAATTTTATGATTTATAGACACTAACACCATATTCCTTAATCATCCCAGCATCACCATTACTAATATTAATTTAACGTCCCCTTTCTATCTTCTTCCATCATAACAAATTTATTCTTCATCACATTATCTTTTTATCCTAATCAATAATGTAATTACCATCCAATTAATTACTAATTATATCTTCATAATATTTAATTAATTTTATATTCTTTCTTAAGTACCCCCATCTACCTCCACTAACATTCCTAGTAAATCCCACCATTAACACATCAAAAACATCATTAATTACTCTAAACTCCTATATAATCTCCTATTTTCACCCTTAAATTCCACAGTATCCACTAAGATCTTCACCACCCTCTCTAGAACTCTACATATAATTTTTTATTCCTAAAATTCAAACTACCAAATCTTTTGATCAATTTTCCACCATCGATCAAAATCTACCATGGCTCAATCTTATCCACACACACACACACACACACACATACATATACAAATATATATATATATATATATATATATATATATATATATATATATAGACACACACACACACACACACACACACACACACACACACACACACACACACACACACACACACACACACACACACACACACACACACACACACATATACATACATACATACATACATACATATATATATATATATATATATATATATATATATATATATATATATATATATATATATATATATATATATATATATATATATATGTATTATATATATCTGTGTGTGTGTGTGTGTGTGTGTGTGTGTGTGTGTGTGTGTGTGTGTGTGTGTGTGTGTGTGTGTGTGTGTAATATATATGTATGTTTGTATGTATGTATTTATGTATGTATGTATGTATCCAACATGTATTTTTGAAAAAAATCATCATGGTTACACATATCATAGTGAATAATGTCTAATGCTACATTAGAAAATGATTTCTCACAACTATGCCTAAGATAATGGCTACTCTAATCACTCTCACATTTAATCATCACAACACATCAAAATATCTACCCATACCAACATCAAGTCATTTATTTAAATCATCTATCTAATCAAATCAAACACCCAAATCCAAATATATATTTAAATAAAATATTAATCAAACCATCTATATTTAATTTAACTTATCTAACAAGAACATTAAATAATCATCATTAATCTAATTCTCATCCCACCAAATATCATTACCCTTTTCAACCACTTCATCCCACATCAATCAAGATATGTGTGTTCATCAATCTATAAATTGATCATCACCACTGGGATATATCATTCCTAAATACAATCAACAAGATATATCATTACCACATTTGATTAAATTGAGAGACATCATTC
The DNA here is from genome assembly GCA_037957365.1 of Torreya grandis. NCBI lineage: Eukaryota > Viridiplantae > Streptophyta > Pinopsida > Cupressales > Taxaceae > Torreya > Torreya grandis. Next base: position 112,494 of record JARHVA010009383.1, read on the forward strand.
ACATAGC
>JARHVA010009383.1:117500-140000 GCA_037957365.1 Torreya grandis
ATGTCGAACCTAAATCAAATCAAGTTCAAATGTTACATAAAATTAAACAAATTTTTCATAGAGTAGCTAGTTAAAGATCTCATCCACATGTAATAAAATCACAACCTATCATTTTAAATACCAATAAACATCCACATGATATGTTACTTTCATAATTGGATAAAAATTTACTGAATTTATACCCTAATTGTTACCATCCTACACAACGTTTGGATAAAATTAAAGGAAAATTATTTTCTCATTTCCATGTCATTAATAGACATTGTGATAATGACTATTATGCACTTATATAAAAGATAAATGAAATTTCTATGAAATAATTCAATTCATTTCAAAAAATCATAACAAAATTGAAAAATATTTTCAAAATATAAACATTAAAAAAATGTCCTTTTCAATCTCTAAATAATATTAAAGATAAAAATGCTCATATTGATCCTAATTTCAATAATATCTCCATGCAATAATTGTGCCAAAACATAACTACTAAATCACCCACTCAAGTATGGTTTCCCAAACTAATACAATTACAATTCGAACATAAAACATTACAAATGATGGGATTTACCCCATTAATGGTCAATATGTAGATCAAAATATATTTGGTCGATCAATCTCAATAACTTAATTATTAAATGAATATCAGGTTAAATAAATAAGGGAAAATGTCTCCTAAAATCTAGGAGATCTTCCTCATCTATGTTAGGAATTAGTCCTAACATGGTTATTATAATTGTTAATCATATTATGTGAGGTTTTATATTATCTCACGTAGATTGTTTAGGGAAGTTGAGAGAAATAGGGATAAGTGCTGAATCCTAAAAAATAGGAGATCAACCCACCATATATGTAATATGCCTCTATTGAATAATTAAGTTTTTGTGATCGATAATTTAGTGTGCTCTGTACATACTAGAGCCTTTGACTCTTCTCCATTAATGGGGTAAATCCCTTCAATCTAAATCCCATAAAATCTCCTAATATCCTTTAATAAAATTCTATCCCAATGTGATTGTTATGAATAACAATAATTAAAAAATTATTTAGTTATTTTTCTATGTTAGGACTATTTCCTAACAACAAATGCATGATAAATTAGATAATATAAAAATCACACACACACTAAAACAATGTAGTCATATGTTACATTCTTATATCCACCTACTTCTAAATTTCACATTCTAATCAATTTCAAAGACCAAAAAATATAATAAGGCAATACAATAACATTTTAAGGTTATATAATTCATAATGCATGTTCATGTATATTTAAACATGAAAATTCTCATCATCTATGCTCTCTTTCTATACTTCCTTCAGATATAGAATGAGAGTATCTCAAATGTATTAGATATTGATATACTATGTTCTCATAATTCTAGGATTGTTCAAATACCACCTACTACGTCTACTCTTGAAGCTTTTCTTCTTGATTTCAAATATTTTTTATTTTAAATTTTACATATTTCAACTTCAAATAGGGAAACACTATAAAAACACAAGTACCTATTTCAAAATTTTACAATCATCAAATTATTTGCAATACTAAAAACTTAAGTTCTATAAGCATTATTCAATTTTACTATATTAACATTTATAATCTAGTTTATGATAACTAGATTTTAAGAAAATATGAATATTTTTGAATACATAATGTGTTTTCACAATATATGTGAGTGTGATATAGAACATACTTTTACATGGGTTCAATGCTAGCCTAGCATCATTAAACTAGGATAGTATCACTCTTCAATAAGGTTTTATTTATCCACATCCTCTTTTCTATGTTTAGATATACATTAAACAAATGTATTGTTATTCATTCATACTTTACATGTGTCACAATGGAGATATTATTTTGATAACATTTAAATTGATACTTTCATATTACACATATAAGTTATATACTTTCGATAATTTCAATGTTTCATATAGAACTCAATCTTATGCTTAATTCCATGATGCAATCCACTTTGAATACATACAAATTATTTAATTCCTTTTTATACAAATCTATGTTTATAATAAATATTCAACACTTTCAAGTTCTATCCATGATTTATACAATACTTCAATGCTATAGTAAAATACATGATGCAATGCTATATACAAACTTATCAAAAGTTTCAAAAATTACATTTCTAAGATTCCAATACAAAAAATGTTATTGCATGATTATATCATTCGAAAATACTTTCACTTTTTATTTTGAGATCGGTGAGTTGCAAGCTACATCCCTCATCTCAAAATGGAGTCATCATATTAGGCTTATTTTGAATTGCAGTCCTGACAATAATGTTATTTTAGATTCATAGTCTATTAAAATTATAAATATTGTGCGGGCATCTGGCTTGCATATGCACCCCACAGTTACAAATATTTGGACACAAATTCACATATACAAAAATTTCAAACATTGACAATGATTAAATTAACTTGCATATGATATACGGTGCATGATGTTGGTTCATATACTTCTCTATTTTCTATTTTTAAATAAAAAAAGGTTTTTTTATAATTTATAGTTTGAATCTCGATACTTTTGTAACAGTGTGTTTGATCTTTAAAATGTGAGCCACGTTTGATCTTAGTGATGTTTCACATCTTGGTTACATCTTAATGAACTACCTATTGGCTCTTCTTATTTTTAACTCAACAAGTGAGCCACATTTTAGTGTATCAATTAATTATGAGAAAAATAATAAAATTAATTCTCTACCATCTTATCTTATTTTATGTGAGTATGACACATCAAAAATAACATTTTTTTAATAAAATATAATTAAATTGGATAATAAATTTTCATAAACCTATTCAAATTTGTAACATCATTTTATTATAAATGATTAAATAAATAATATGAAAACCTAAAATTTTAAATTTATTTCTAACTAAATATAAAACCCATAACTTTTATTAGATTTAGAAAAATTACATGTAGTTAGTAATCAACAACCTAACCCTGAATATATAATAAAAATTGTGAAATGCTATATATAACCAGCCCAGGGAGAATAATAATAATAACTAGCAGCTGAAATGAATACATAATTTTCCAAATTATTATAATAATAATCTACATCCAATCCTGAATCATTCTTTCCCCATTTTGTTATAAGATATACAACAATGAATGCAACTGTTTTAGCACTCTCAAATGAAGATTCCCCAATTTCATGTATTTATTAAAATAAAGGAAAATATGACAATGCAGCGGAATTATTTTATCCCGGGCCTAATTACAATGGCAGACAACTACATTACTACATTATTTATATCGTATGTTTTAACAATGAGGATTAATTTTCCAAAATTCTGCTTTGTATTGAGTAAATTGTTTGAATGACAGTGATGATCAAGAGCATAGATGCCGCGATAAGAAAAGCATATCTTCATGGCCTTGAACAGTGGTCATCGGCAAATTCAGCGACCATCACCTTAATTTTACTTGGTAATGTTTATGGGCATCTTCTCCAACTTTGGAAAACGTATCTATGTAGGTTCTGGTGATTACTTCGCTAAAACTATTGAAGATCTTGGCCACTTCTCTGTCGCTTCCCATGTAACTATTGATAATTCCATATTTGTTCAGCACAAAAACATCTTTCTTAGATGCAATCAGTTCACACATGAGACCCACGTACCTTGATATTACACAGATGTCACCGCCCTCAAATATCTCTAAAGCCATCAAATTTCTCAAGAAGATTTCTGGGAAGGTGAAATGTGAATTGTGAAAGGTGAATCTGATCGCACCACTTCGTAATTCGGAAGCTCAAGGGATGAAAAAATCTATTTTTGCGAGGATCCATGGTATATTTAAATTCCTGGAGAGGTTCGTCATCCGGAAACGATGAATATATGACTAACAGGCCGAATAAATTTAAAAAATGGGTTAACTTCGAGCCCATGAATTCACTTTTGTAGCCATGAGGTCGTCGTGGCATTAAAAGGGTAGAACGACATTGTAATACCAGCATAATCCAGTGACCATCACCTTAATTTTACTATGGTAATGTTTATGGACATCTTATCTGACTTTGGCAAACGGATCTGGGATTCTCTGTATCTTCCCATTAGAAACATCTCTTTCAGATTTAAGATTTGAACGTGCCTTCTCTGAAAAACAATTGCAACGTTAGGGAAAAACCGTAGAAGCTGGTTCGCATTCATGACAAATATGTATGATGTGAAGTGTGATCGGTTTTCAAAGAGTGAACGTATTGGACGGGGTCGGTAAGAATTCTGAGATGCTTCATGCTATTTTGGACCCTTTCGATCAAACCATTTGTCGAAACATGCTTTTGGTGGAAAATCGGACAAATTGGTTCGCAGTCACGACAAATCTGTATGATGTGATATGAAGTGCGAAATATTTTCAAAGAGGGAAAGTAGTGGATGGGGTTGGTCTATTCTACATGTACCGGACTAGGTTGGTAGGTTTATTGTACATAAACTTGTAATTGTGACAATTGGTTGTGTTTTTGTTTTTGTGTTTGTGTTTGTTTGTTTGTATAGGGATTACTGATGACATTTTTAATGGTAGGAAAAAAGCTTTGATAAATTAAGTAGATTCAAGGAAATACCATGGTTGTCAAGTCAGTTTTGTAAGTACTTTGGGATGTGAAAGATTATAGACATTTGGATTCGTATTAATTTTTCTTTTTCATTCAATGAAAAGAAACATGACTTATAATGTTGGCCACTTATTTTATATAATGTATAAAATCTCTTTGTTGCATATTATAACATTATAGGGCCTGCACAATATCTATGTGACCTTAAAGCCATGCAAAAGGTCACCTTATTTTTATATAAATTCATTCTAAAGAGAAGTTCATAATGGTTGTAGGGCTCTACCATGTTGTATGTATATATATGGAATGTCCATCAAATAAGGTCTCAATACTCTTTATTATCTATAAAGGAGTTACCTTATTATTTACATGGCCTCTATATAATAAAATATCGACATTATGATCATGTTACTTCCTTACATCCAACCTAAACCAACACTTATAACATAATGCATATGCAGACCCAATTAGGTTTTTGGAAAGATCTATGAGGGAAGTTTGAGTTCAAGACTTTAGGAATATGATGCATATCAAAATCATCCATAATGTACGAATTTAATCAAAATAAGTTTCTTATATATTATTGGTAGTCATGAATGTCATAGGTACACAAAATCCTTTGTCAAGAAGTGCACCAATTTCATTGAGTTTATAAAGTCATCAATTTTGATTCATAGTTTTAAACTAGCAATGATTGTCATGACAATCAAGGTGAGTAGGGTAGTAGGTCCACCACACCCATATGGCCAACAGGGCACCCTATAGTAATAATAATACTCTTATAAATAAAAGTTATTAAAATTTTCACATAACTCTCTCTTTAATAGATATTAACATCATAACTGCCACCTATCCTATACAATTTTTTTTGGCTTCAAATTTACTATATGCACACATAAAATATGAACATGCCACCTAAATCATATTGTAGACATCTAGATAGTCTACATGTCTCCATCCCACATTATTAGGGTTGTCACAAAGTGGCAAAGATTACTTCCTCTTGTGGACTCCATGTGCATGTTGATTTTTCCATTCACATTTATGTGCACTCAAATCTAAAGGATTTTCATCCTTATATGTCATGGCTCTATAGTGATATCATATGTCACGGGATCTCTTCTAAGTAACACAATCACAAAAAGGTTCTTATAGTGGTTAAACATAAAAATCCAATCTTAGTTTATATTATTTCACACTCTAAATTACTAACAATGCTACCAATTCATATATTGACACAATTAATGAAATTCAAATTTTAACATGTCCACGTATTAGAATAAAATTTGTTCAAGATTCTCAAGAGAGGAGTTTGAGTGTGTGATGTTAGGATAAAAAAACATGTGTCACCATCACAGATAATTGTGTCTCAGACCAAAAAGGTAAAATATCAATTTTTTCTTTGTGAATAGTGGTCACAAAATTCATGGATATAATAATTTTCACAGAGAAATCACACGGTCTCAAAGTCAACAAATTCCACAAGGCCCATCCTGCCCATAAAATATCTTGGGATAGTCACCTTATAATTAATTTCACTTGTGAAATGAATTTTCTAGCATGGACCAATGACATTATTAATTTGCACAAATTAATTTAGGTTGTATCCTTGGGTCATGGAGTCATCAACCCCATGTAGTTCATGTAATCCATGGAATGATCACAAGGTATGAGAATAGAGGGAGATATTTGCTTTACTCAAAGTGGTGTGTTATTTCATGTGGTTTAATCATGGATGTATCACTAAGAGGATGAGTATCACTAGGTTAATCTATGTGGGCATGATTGTGTCAAGTGGCACAATCTTTTATGTTGCAAAAAAAAGTTAAAAAGAGCAACTGCAATAAATGAAAACATGCAGAGATGTTGAGTTAAGGATTTCTTTCATAGTAACTATATAAGTATTATGAAAGTATCATTTTATCTCTAAGAGCTATTGTGACCAATTCTAACATATATCTAAGATGAAATACTCTTCCACATTATTTTATGATTAAAATGTTGAAAAACATCCATACAATCATCAAATTAAAAGCCTTCTTATATGTACTAGAAATGTATATCATAATATGTACAAAATATAAATAGCCCACAAATTATATAATATAAAAATTACGCTGTGGTTGTTCTTATCTTATTTCTTAGTATCATGTTATATTAGAGTTGGGGCCCTTATAAAACCCCTTTTTTATTAAATAGTAAAAACAAAAAATTATAAAATAAAATACAGCTAAAAAATAAAATAACATTATATATAAGGAGGGGGGATTATCTATCATCTAATCTTTGTTTTAAGTGAGTACAAAATAAAAATATTAACATTTTTGTTAAATTAATTAATAAAATTTTCATAATATTATTTAAATTTTTATATTATTTTATATTGAATAATAACAAAAATAAAATGAAAATTTAATATTTAAAAAATATTTTAAACATTATTTTTAATAAAATAAAAAACAAATATATTTTGTAACTGTAAATTTAAATTAAAAAATAAATAGTGTCACTAATTAAAGTTAAAGATAATTTAAATTACGAAAGTCTGTATATAACCAGTCCAGAGAGAATAATAATAATAGCTTTCAGCAGCAAACAATAGATTTTTTTTCCAATTATTTAAAAAATGAAATATAAAAATCTACCCAGAAACCTGGACCGTTCTTTCCCCATTTTGTTAAAATATATCCCGGGCGTAATTACCATGGCGGGCAGACTCGGATATTAGTACGTTACTTATATCCTATGTTCTAACAATGAAGATTAATCTTCCAAAATTTTGCGATGCAGTGAGAAAATGGTTTGAACCGCAGTGAGGATCAGCAGCATAGATGCCGCGATAAGAGAAGTAGATCTCCACGGCCTTGAACAATGGTCATCTGCAAATTCAGGGACCATCACCTTAATTTTACTATGGTAATGTTTATGGGCATCTTCTCTGACTTTGGCAAACGGATCTACGTAGCTTCTGGTGATTCCTTCGCTAGGACTGTTGAAGAGCTTGGCCACTTCTCTGTCGCTTCCCATGTAGCTCTTGATAATTCCAGCTTTCTTCAGAACAGAAACATCTTTTTCAGATCCAATCAGCTCACACATGAGACCCACGTACCTTAATATTACACAGATGTCGCCGGCCTCGCATATTTCTAAAGCCATCAGATTTGGCAAGACGATTTCTATCTTGCTGGAGATTCTGATTCTGGGAAGATAAAATGTGTTTTTCTTAATTCCGATCTTCTCAAACTTCCTATCCACCTTTCTGAATCTGATCCCAGCACGGCTTAACTCTGAAGCTGAAGGGATTAAAATTTCTTTTTTGGGAGGAGCCATTGTAGAATTAAATTTCCGAATAGTTTCTTCATCCGGAAACGATGAATATATGACTAACAGACGGAATAAATCCAAAAGATGGTTAACTTTGAGCCCAGGAATTCCATTTTGTAGCCAAGAGGCTATCGTGGCATTAAAGGGGTAGAACAACCTTGTTATACCAGCAGAATCCAGCAAGCGGCAGAGCTCATTACTTGCTTTTATTTCATCTGTTCTCAGCTCCAATTCCAATATCTTGAACAGCACGAACAAGGGAATTTGATTCTCTAGCATCAAAATGTCGCTTATTATTGGATATGCAGTCTATTCAATAATATTTCGACGAAAAAGAGGGTGATCCGAATTGGTGCTACCATTCAAGGCCCTAAGGATCTCTAAGATAAATCAAGCATCCAAGGTGAGCATCCAGGCTAGAGTTTGGTCATCGAACCGGATTTCCTGTTCGTAACACTTTCTAACATTGGGAATCAGGGCTAGAATAGGGGTAATTACTTCTTGTTCAAATTCAACACGAGTTGCACCGCCATCACGGAGCCGGCTGAACATGGTGGTTGCACCATCGATTTTGTAAGTATGCATTGCAGAAAGGGTGGTGTTCCCGTGATGAAGCGGGCCCAGTGAAACCATTTGTGGAACGTATGCACTTGGTTTGAGTTGGAGAAGAAAGTTGGGGATTTCATAAATCGACGCATTCTTAGATCTTCCAGCGCTATCCACATGCCGATTTTCAAAACCAGCTTTAATATCGGTAAGCCACTGTAGAGCCAGCTATCACACAAAATACTTAGTACATTGATTTGGAGCTCGTGAGGCTTATAAGACACAAAATACTTAGTAGACGCTCTGAATTCAAAGCTTTGCAGTGTCGAAATTCTCGTATACCACGGAGACTACGCCTAATACCTGCAAAATCAACCGGCCCAGCAAATTGTAAAAGCTCAAAAGTTTCACGACTGGTTTTGCCACTTCTCTATTCAATGCCCGAGCAACTTTATAGGAGTAAATTCAAGATTTGAAGGTGCCTTCTCTGAAAAACTATTCCAATGCCGTGGAAAAATCGTAGAAACTGGTTCGCATTTACCACAAATCATTTTGAATTGTGAAAGGTTTTCGAAGAGTGTAAGCAATGGACCGGGTAGATTTATTCTACATGGACTCGACCGTTCCAGACTAAGTAGATTCGTGGAAATACCGGCGTGCCAAGCCACCTTCGTAGGTGCTGCTTTCACGCGCAAAAATGTTTGATGTTACGCTACACTTTGTACTTGTAATTAAGTGGGGACGGCCAGCCAAGCATGATAGCTCTGTTACTGTTTGAGATTATTTAACAGTTCCGTAAAATTGGAGGGGTAAGTTAAAAGTGTTTTAGGGCAAACGTTTTTGTCTTGATAATGAGGTGATTGTTGGTTTACACGCGATATATCGCAAAGCTTAAGTTGATTCCCGTCTAATATTTTGTTGGATTTCAACCACGCATAACACTATTTTGGATAAACTTTATTTCTTAGTTGCTCATAAAATGACATGTATAACATATAAGGTCATATGTGGTTTGAGTATTGTACTTTTATTTATATATATATATATATATATATATATATATATATATATATATATATTGATTTTTAAGATAGATAGACAGACAGATAGATAGATGGATACATTAAATTGGGAAGATCTACATCAAGTTGATTTTGAAAGGATATTATTTTACCAACATGCAATAGAATGAAATCCACACAACATTGATGCAATCTATGATAGAATACATCTTTCTGTTCTTGATGATCAATGTTTGCTCACCACCAATCAAATATTTAGCGTCGTTCCTAATAAAGATTTAGGCCAAACATTTTTTGTCTTGATAATGATATGATTGTTTGTTTACGCGGGATTTATCGCAAAGTTTAAGTTGATTTTCATCTAATATTTCATTGGATGTAAACCATGCATAACACTATTTTGAATAAACTTTATTTTCTTAGTTATTCATAAAATGACATGTATAACATATAAGGTCACATGTTGTTTGAGCATTGTACCTATAAATATTTTTCAAACAACATATATATGTATTGATGTTTAAGATAGATAGATAGATAGATAGATAGATAGATAGATAGATAGATAGATAGATAGATAGACAGATTGATAAACACACATATAGATAGATAGATATACACATAGATATATAGACAGATAGATAGACATATAGACAGTTAGATAGTTATACAGAAAGATAGACAGATAGATAAATAGATAAATAATATGCAGATAGATAAATAGATAGATAGAGAGATAGGCATATAGAAAGATAGACAAACAGACAGATAAACAAATAGATAGATAGATAGATAGATAGATAGATAGATAGATAGATAGATAGATAGATAGAGGGATAGATAGATAAATAGATAGATAAATACTTAGATAAATAGATAAATAGATACACACATTGTACTTGTAATTAAGTGGGGATGGCCAACCAAGCATGATAGCTTTGTTACTATTTGAGATTATTTAGGTAAGTTGAAAGTTTTTTTAGGGAAAACATTTTTGTCTTGATAATGAGATGATTGTTGGTTTACCAGGGATATATTGCAAAGCTTAAGTTGATTCTCGTGTAATATTTTGTTGGATTTCAACCACACATAACACTATTTTGGATAAACTTTATTTTCTTAATTGTTCATAAAATGACATGTACAACATATAAGGTCATATGTGGTTTGAGTATTGTACCTTTAAATAATTTTATAACAACATATAATGTATTGATGTTTAAGATAGATAGACATACAGACAAATAGATGGATACATTAAATTGGGAAGATCTACATCAAGTTGATTTTATAAGTTGCAATCTATGATAGAATACATCTTTCTAATCTCGATGATCCATGCTTGCTCACCACCAATCAAATATTTAGTGTCGATCCTAATAAAGATTTTAGGGCAAATGTTTTTGTCTTGATAATGAGATGATTGTTGGTTTACGTGGGATTTATTGCAAAGTTTAAGTTGATTTTCATCTAATATTTCATTGGATGTCAACCATGCATAACACTATTTTCATCTATTATCTTAGTTGTTCATAAAATGACATGTACAACATATAAGGTCACATGTTGTTTGAGTATTGTACCTTTAAATATTTTTTGAAAGACATATATATGTATTGGTGTTTAAGACAGATAGACAGAAATATTGATAAATAGACATATGGACAGATATATAGACATATAGATATATAAATAGATAGACAGACAGACAGACAGACAGACAGACAGACAAACATATAGATAGATAGATAGATAGATAGATAGATAGATAGATAGATAGATAGATAGATAGATAGATAGATAGTTAGATATACAAAAAGATAGACAGATAGACAAATAGACAAATAATATATAGATAAATAAACATATAGATAGACAGATAGGTACACAAAAAGATAAATAGATAGACAGACAGACAGACAGACAGACAGACAGACAGACAGACAGATAGATAGATAGATAGATAGATAGATAGACAGACAGACAGACAGACAGACAGACAGATAGACAAATAGATAGATAGATAGATAGATAGATAGATAGATAGATAGACAGACAGATAGATAGATAGATAGATAGATAGATAGATAGATAGATAGATAGATAGATAGATAGATAGACAGATAGAGGAATAGATAGATAAATAGATAGATAAATACATAGATAGATAGACAAATAGATACACACATTGTACTTGTAATTAAGTGGGGATGGCTAGCCAAGCATGATAGCTTTGTTACTATTTGAGATTATTTAGGTAAGTTGAAAGTGCTTTTAGGGAAAACATTTTTTCTTGATAATGAGATGATTGTTGGTTTACCAGGGATATATCGCAAAGCTTAATTTGATTCTCGTGTAATATTTTGTTGGATTTCAACCACACATAACACTATTTTGGATAAACTTTATTTTCTTAATTGTTCATAAAATGGCATGTACAACATATAAGGTCATATGTGGTTCGAGTATTGTACCTTTAAATAATTTTCTAACAACATATATATGTATTGATGTTTAAGATAGATAGACATATAGATATATAGATGGATACATTAAATTGGGAAGATCTACATCAAGTTGATTTTATAAGTTGCAATCTATGATAGAATACATCTTTCTAATCTCGATGATCCATGCTTGCTCACCACTAATCAAATATTTAGTGTCGATCCTAATAAATATTTTAGGGTAAATGTTTTTATCTTGATAATGGGATGATTGTTGGTTTACGTGGGATTTATTGCAAAGTTTAAGTTGATTTTCATCTAATATTTCATTGGATGTCAGCCATGCATGACACTGTTTTGGATAAACTTTATTATCTTAGTTGTTCATAAATTGACATGTACAACATATAAGGTCACATGTTGTTTGAGTATTGTACCTTTAAATATTTTTCAAAAAACATATATATGTATTGATGTTTAAGATACATAGATAGATAAATAGACAGATTGATAAATAGACATATGGAGAGATATATAGACAGATAGATATATAGACAGACAGACATATAGACAGACAGACAGACAGACAGACAGACAGACAGACAGATAGATAGATAGATAGATAGATAGATAGATAGATAGATAGATAGATAGATAGATAGATAGACAGATTGACATACAGACAGATAGATAGACAGACAGACAGACAGACAGATAGATAGATAGATAGATAGATAGATAGATAGATAGATAGATAAGATAGATAGATAGATAGATAGATAGATAGATAGATAGATAGATAGATAGATAGATAGATAGATAGATAGATAGACAAATAATATATAGATGGATAAATAGATAGATAGACAGATAGGTAAATAGAAAGATAAATAGACAGACAGACAGACAGAAAGATAGATAGATAGATAGATAGATAGATAGATAGATAGATAGATAGATAGATAGATAGATAGATAGATAGATAGATAGATAGATAGATAGACAAATACCTAGATAGATAGATAAACAGATATATAGATAGATGGATAGACAGATAGACAGACAGATAGATAGATAGATAGATAGATAGATAGATAGATAGATAGATAGATAGATAGATAGATAGATAGATAGATAGATAGATAGATAGATAGATAGACAAATAATATATAGATGGATAAATAAATAGATAGGTAAATAGAAAGATAAATAGACAGACAGACAGAAAAACAGACAGACAGACAGATAGAAAGATAGATAGATAGATAGATAGATAGATAGATAGATAGATAGATAGACAAATACCTAGATAGATAGATAAATAGATATATAGATAGATAGATAGATAGATAGATAGATAGATAGATAGATAGATAGATAGATAGATAGATAGATAGATAGATAGATAGATAGATAGATAGATAGATAGATAGATAGAATGAGTCAGTGAAAAATCCTATCACAAACACACCCACTGAGGAACAATTAAATAGATGAATTGAATGAGTGGGAATATATTATTAATATATATTAATAATCTTTAATATATTAAAACAATATTTGATATTAATTATACTTACAATTATCTATACAATATTATTATTTTATTTAATATAAATAAATATAAATTTTTGAACCTCAATGCCTTATCCCCATGTCAGTGGCATTGCATGATTGACTCAAACAACACATGTCAACTTTGTCATTTCCCCTTACCATCACTACTTAGCTCACCTTAAAATATTTCACCACTTCCATGGTTTGTATGGGTTTGCCTTTCCACATGACTTCATGATTGATCAAATATCACCATGAAAAAAAATGTTTCCTCTCTGCACCACACATTGGCATGCCATATGAATAAGCACACAATGTCAATTTACACCATCAACTCCACTAAAAATATAAAAATATTTTGACTTTATCCTTTGTAAAAAAAATAGATGAGGTTAGTAGTCATATAGATATTCACTCCCTCAGTTAAAAAAACATCTCTTTATTAAAACAAAATAATACATCCCTTCTATTTATTTCATTACAACTCAATTTCATGTCTGATGTGCAATTTGAATCAATGGTGCATTCCTGCTAATGTAGAGACAAGACATTCATACCCCAAAGTCTATCTTTTATCTTTCATCTATACATACTACCAGAATATTGACACCTATAGTAATTTTTTTAGGCTTAATAACATACCGAATTTCTTTAATTGGACCCTTGAAAGAATGGGAAAAACCATACAGAACATACAAATAATGAAAATTTTCAAGGTGAGACATGAGGTGATGGTTAGGGGCAATACTTAGATATTTCAAATGATATAGTAATGCCCATATAATAAAATATAATATTATATACAATAAAATAATAAATTATAATATTAACTTCAATGAACATGTTAGTATTTGGAATAATATATAGTAGTAGTTACCCCTAAGGTAAAAATTACATCAGAGGGGATGTACTTTTTTGTTCTGATAAAGTGGGATTCTTTAAAGTGAGAGAATATGAGTTAGCAGTCTTATTGAAGATGATACCCATGACCTTTGATCTCATATCACCCTTTGTGTATCAAAAGGCATTCATATTAGGCCCTTAGAGCATGATCACCTTAGATTAGTCCCTAGGTTTTTTGAATAAGAATCTTAATATGCCATAATTTTGAGGGGCAATTTTTTGAAACAATGCTATAGGCTCTACCTTATTATGAACTTAAGTATAGATGGTGAATTTTAGGTACTTAGTTTTTTCTATATACATCCCATTGCCTACAACAAATAGAAGGATTACAATAAATAAGATATACCCCTATAAATTGGATATATACAACACATACCTTGCCACCATTACTTGATAAATCATAGTGAAGTTGTTACATAGCCAAAGGTCATTATTGGGTATTAAATATGTTGTGACTCTATTGGCGCTTCTGTTTGAAATTATTATTGGAGAAATCAAAACATAATTGCAAATCCACATCGTATCTTCATAAATGTGGATATAAAAGAATTAATTTTTCATGATGAAGTTCTCCACAAACATCTCAATGGTAAATATTACTAATATAGGTAATCATATTGAACCTATGTTTTCTAACACTCAATAGATATTCAAAATGTCTCTAAAACCATGATTAACTAACATGGTAATTATACTCAAGTATGAATGATAGCATAAAGTCTCAATTCACAACCAATGGTTTCTATGGTTAAAAAATGCACCTAATATGGATACATTAAATTACGAAGATCAACATCAAGTTGATTTTGTAAGGATATTACTTTATCGACATCCAATAGAATGGAATCGACACAACATTGATGCAATCCATGATATAATACATCATTTGTATCATAATGATCCATGCTTTCTCACCACCAATAAAATATTTAGTATCAATCCTAATAAATATTACAATTAAATTTTAAATCAGGTGAAATGCCACACCATATGAAGTAAATCAACATGTCTACGAAAAGTGGCCAATGTCCAATGTAGATACAAAACCCCATGACCACTACAACCAACCTCAATAGTGCTTATCAATAATGAATGGCACAAAACTTACCTCCCAATGTGGAATGATGATTGAGTCAACATCCATAATGTAAGCATGCTCTCAATATGGCATACAAGTGTATATGGTCAACATGTTGCTTGACACCATGTTGTACTTAAATATATAACAAAGTATGCACTAAAGACTGAAAATAAATATGAAAGCTACCACTATATGCTAACTAGAATATCATTTGTAATTATAGTAGATAGCCTAATAATGATTTTATACATCAAGTTATTCTCATAAACTATTATTGACTTTGACATAGGTGCACATGAAACATGCCACATGTTGTAAAAGTGGCCTCTAATAGCTTGTAGGTGAACATTTATTATTTTATCTATTGGAAAACAAAGTTTTAGAAAATTCATATAAAGTATAGATATTAAAGACAACCTTCCATCTTTCATTATTGTATATGTATAATCCCCTTATTTCTTAACATCAACATGATCCAGTTCTTACAATAGTCAAAAAAAAAAACTATTGAATGGAGACAAAGAAATGATCAAGCAATACTTTGAGTATTACATCAATTCTTTGCAAAACCCCCTATTGATTCCACTTCATTTGAGTTTCTGGATTGATCTCTTATTTTATAAACCATTGTGCAATTTTGATGTGGACTTTAGCTTAAATAGAGAAAACATTGTTACACATTGGGAGCAATTCAAGGACTCTTATAATCCATGACATATTGAGTGATCACATGTAAAAGATGGAAACAAAGTCAATTCCACTAGTGATAATAATGGAAATCAATAAGATATACAACTTCATATGGAATTTAATGAGTGGGAAATCCTATCACAAACACACTCACCAATGAACAATTATATAGATGAATTGAATGAGTGGGAATATGATATTAATATACATTGATAATTTTTAATATATTAAAATTATATCTGATAATAATTATACATATAAATATATAACATAATTATATATATAATATAATTATCTTATATGATATAAATAAATATAAATTTTGAAACCTCAATGTCTTATTCCCATGTCAGTGGCATTGCATCATTGATTCAAGCCACACATGCTGACTCTATTATTTTTCCTCGCCATCACTACCCTACTCACCTTGAAATATTTTACCACTTACATGGTTTGTATGGCTTTGCCTTTCTACATGACTTCATCATTAATCAAATCTCACCATGAAATAAAAATTTTCCTCCCTACACAACACATTGACATGCCATATGAATAAGGCTCAATGTCATTTTCCACCATCAACTCCACCAGAAATATAAAAGTATTTTTTATTGAAACTTTGTAAAAAAAATTAGATGAGGTTAGTATTCATATACATATTCAACTCCCTCACTTTATGAAAATTAAATAATACATCCCTTTTATGTATTTGATTATAACACATTGTCATGTTTGATGTGAATTTTGAAATAATGGTGCATCCCGACTAATGTGGAGACAAGACATTGATTCCCCAAAGACAATATTTTATCTTCCATCCATACATACTACCAAAATATTGACACCTACAATAATTATATTAAGCCTAATATCAGACCAAAATGTAATATTTAGACCCCTAAAATAATGGGAAATACAATACAAACATACAAATAATGAAAATTTTGAAGGTGATCTGTGAGGCAATGGTGAGGGGTAATAATTAGATATTTAAAATGATAAAATACACTACTTCCCATATAATAAATTATAATATTAACTTCAATGAACATGTTACCATTTAGAATAATATATAGTAGTAGTTACCCTTAAGGTGCAAATTACATTAGAGGGGATGCACTATTTTGTTTTGATAAAGTGAGATTTGTTAAAGTGAGAGAGTATGAGTTGGTAATCATATCGAACATGATACCCATTACCTTTGACGTCATATAACCCTTTATGTATCTAGAGGCATTCATATTAGGCCCAAAGAGTACTAGCCCTTAGATTAGTCCCCTAGTTTGCTAGATGAGAATCTCATGCAACATAATTGTTAGGGCCATTTTTGGGCAACAATGCTCTAGGATATACCTTATTATGAATTTAGGTATAGGTGGTGAATTTGAAGCACTAAGTTATTTATGTATACTTTACATTTCATAAAAAAAATAGAAGGATTCCAACAAATAAGAAATATGCCTATAATTTGGATATATACAACACATATCTTGCTAATGAAACTTGATAAATCATAATGAAGTTTTTATGTAACCAAAGCTCGTTGTCGGGTATAAAGTATGTTATAATTCTATTGGGGCCTCCATTTAAAATTATTATTTGAAAATCAAAACATAATTACAAATCCACATATTTCATCTTCATTTATGTGGATATAAGATTTTCAACTTTTCATGATGAAGTTTTGCATAAAAATCTCGATGGTAAAGATTACTAGTATATGTAATCATATGGAACCTATGTTTTCTAACACTCAATAGATATTCAAAATATCTCTAAAATGATGATTAACTAACATGGTAATTTTAATTAGGTATGAATGATAGCATAAAGTCTCAATGCACATCCAAAGGTTTCTATGGTTAGAAAATGCACCTAACATGGGTACATTAAATTGGGAAGATCGACATCAAGTTGATTCTACAAGGCCATTATTTTACCAACATGCAATACAATGGAATACAATCAACATTCATGCAATTCATGATATAATACATCATTCTGATCTTGATTATCTATGCTTTGTCACCACCAATCAAATATTTAGTATCGATCCTAATAAATATCACAAGTTTTAAATTGGGTGAAATACCAAACCATATGTAGTGAATCAACATGTCTATGAAAAATGGGCCAGTTTCCAATGCTGATACAAAGCTCCATGGCCACTATAACCAACCTCAATAGTGCTTATCAATAATGAATGGCATAAAACTTACCTTCAAACATGGAATGATGACAGAGTCAACATCCATAATACAATCATGCTCTCAATATGGCATACAAATGTATATGGTCAACCCATTTCTTGACGCCATGTTCTACTTAAACATATAACAAAGTATGCATTAAAGTCTAAAAATAAATATGAAAGCTACCTTTGTATGCAAACTAGAATATAATTTGTAATCATAGTAGATATCCTAACAATGATTGCATACATCAAGTTATTCTAAGAAACTATTGTTGATTGTGACATAGGAGTACATGAAACATGTAAAATAATGCAAAAGTGGTCTTTGATAGTTTTTAGGTGAACATTTATTATTTTATCTATTAGAAAAAAAACCTTCAAAAATTTCCATTAAAACATAGCTACTAAATTCAATTTACCATCTTTCATTCATGTATATGTTCATCCCCCTTATTTCTTAATGATAATAGATCTTGGTCGTACAATAGTTAGAAAAAAACTATTGAATGGAGATAAATAAATGAACAAGCAATACTTCTAATATATCATCAATTATTTACAAAACCCTCTAATAATTCCCCTTCATTTGAGTTATTTTGTTGGGTGGATCTCTTACATTATAAACCATTGTACAATTTTGATGTGGACATTAGCTTAAATAGGGAAGATGTTACACACTAGGAACAACTCAAGGACTCTTACAATCTATGCCATATTATGTGATTATATGTAGAAGATTGAAACAATGCCAATTCCACCATTGATAATATTGATAACCAGTAAGATAAACAACTTGATATGTAATTGAATGAGTAGGAAATTCTATCACATATGCACCCACAAAGGAATAATTAAATAGATGAATTTAATAAGTGGGAGTATGTTATTAATATATTTTTATTACTTTTTATATATTAAAATGATATTTTATAATAATTATAAATATAAATAAATAATATTATTATCTTATATATTATATATTATAAATAAATATAAATTTTAGAACCTTAATGTCTTATCCCCATGTCAGTGGTATTACATCACTGATTCAAACCACACTGAATGACTCTGTCATTACCCCTCACATCAAAACACTCATCTCACATTGAAATATTTCACACTTACATGGTTTGTATGGATTTTCCTTTCCACATCACTTAGTCATTGATCAAATATCAATGTGAAGAAAAATGTTTCCTCCCTACACCACACATTGCCATGTTGTATGAATAAGCACACAATGTCATTTTACACCATCAACTCCACCATAAATATAAAAATATTTTTGCTTAACACTTTTTAATAAAAAGTTAAATGAGGTTGGTATTCATATAGATATTCACGCCCTAACTTTAAAAAATCTTGATTTATGAAAATAGAATAATAAATCCCTTTTGTTGATTTGATTACAACACAATGTCATGTCGGATGTGCAATTTGAATCAATGGTGCATCCCTGATAATATGGAGACAATACATTGATGCCCCAAATAAAATCTCTTATATTCCATCCAAACCTTTTTATGTAAAATAAATCACACACGAAGCTCTTGTTGTTGTAGGTAACATGTTGAATTTTCAATGCACTATGATATTTTTCACCATATTTATTACACTTTGCATACTACTAACATTTTTTAGGACTGTGGAATAGAAGTTACACCAAAATTAGCTAGGGAATTTATTTCAAATATTTTTTTGAAAGACCAGATGTACAACTCTTTTATAAGAAAGCATGTCTGGATGGAAATTGTAACATCTACAATGGATTGCCAAAATTGAAAAAAAATATTCATGGGGAGTGTAACAGTAAAATTGGATAGGCATTAGTTGGTTTTATAAAATACAAATATGTGACTTATCAAGTAAAATTTTTTAAATAATCTAAAAGGTGTGACCTTGTTATGAAAGAGATATATGTTTCAGAATTTATGGTCAAATTCATGGAAAATTTTATTTATGAGTATGCAAAGCACGCACAAAGGGATAAATGGTTGGTTGAAAATTTCCAAAAAAAAACTAATTTTACATTATTTCGTGCCTTATCACTAATGGAGGTGGTTTAAATATTTTTAGGTATGGAAAACTACATAAATGAGGTTGTGATCTAGTGTTAGGCCTAGAGATAGGTTAAGACATAAGGGGTGATATAGAAAAATGAGGATTTATCCAAAGAAGGGGGTTAAAAAATGATTGATTCAATTGAAAGAGATAAATATTTATTTGGAAAGGTCAATATATTATAGAGAATTTTTTTACATGTTTCATACTAAGGAGGTTTGTACAAATGGAGGGCTAATTAGTGAGAGGCCTAAAGAAGGAAGTACAATTTTCCTTGAGATTTGTGTCATACGGTTGATGTGGGAGTTATATGGTACAAGTGGGTCCTTAAATATGTAATTATTTTCTATTGAAGATCTTTCAGATGCTCCCAATAAGGAACTTTACCCAAAAATAGGGCTAGTAAAAGGTAAAATTAGAAAGGTGTATGCGAGGGGTAAGTAGAAAGACAATTTGAGTTAGTGACATGAGAAAGGATGTAAAGAGAGTATAATAAGAAGATAGAATGAATTATTTGACTAGTATTATCATTATTATTTGATTTCACAAAGGATTAAGGGAATGAGTTATGACTAGATGAAAGAGAACCTTGAAAGGAAGGGATATAGGCAGAGTTTGGTATAGAAGTTGATATAGCTCTACATCAATAGATATAGATAAGAACATTTAACTAACGAGATATAGTAGGTATTTGGGCCCTATAAGTAGGTTGTGGTAACAAACTACTCAACCCCATTTATCTATATGGGGTTTAGGTTCCTTATTTATGTATGGTCGCAAGTCCTATGCCATATACATATAGGCTATATTTTATAGTTGAATATCTCCCAATAGACCAATGGGATATATGGAAACTCTCTAAATAAACTAATGTAATTAACTAGATATAATGGGATCAAGAGGCTATGCCATTTAAATTTATAACTCCATAGATAGAGATAAAATTATTACGCTCAGATAGAATCAAGATGGGAATTGAATTGCTAGATATGACCATTTTCGATATCGATCATAGATATTAAAATGCTATATGTGATTAGGATAACAAGGAATCAAGTTCCTACCTATGAGTATAGTATTTAAAATAAATGAGTGGTGTGCATATTGATGAAGACATGTTATGCTCGATTGGGAAATTGATAGAAATATATTATACCAAACAACTTTTATCAAATGAATTATATATATATATATATATATATATATATATATATATATATATATATACACACACATCCAATCCTAGTGATTTGGATTGACCCATTATGGAAACTACATATAATGGGATATCAATCAAATGTTCAACTCATTATTTGGGCTATTGAAAACATAGTTGACATGGAGGATGAGTATCGAACAAGTTATGCCAATCCATGTTGATACATCAAAAAATAAATAGTCTAATAAAATTATATTAGGTATTTTATATTTTCTTACACAAAATATACCAAGGATACAATTAAGATGTATGAATGTACATCTAGAGTATACAAGATTCACTTGAAATTTTACCTCTATAAATGTATATGGTGTTGTACTAACATGGATAGATGTAGTAGCCTGGGTTGGACCACTACCTTGTTGTAATGTCAAAGGCAACGTCTCCTCCTATAAGAAAAAAAAATACATATATATTATTAAACTTAAATGTGTAAATTAGATTTTACCTTATTAGTTTGAAAATATAACTTAAAAATTTAACATTAAATTTATATAAAAGATACCTACATGTGTGTAGAAACTCCCAACATATTTTAACCAAATGTGTGTGCCAAAAAGTCCTCAGTCAAGACCATATCCTCCAAGCCCCTAGAAGCACCACCATCATCATCTAAATTTTTAGTACATATATCAACACAACATCTACATCGGTGGGGTCGCGTATGGTCACTAGCTAGAATATTTTGACCATCTATCTCTAAAATTCTACTTGTATGATGAATGATTGTATTGGTAAGTACACTAAGCATATGAAAAATGTCTATCTCCACAACCTCTATCACCATAAAGGGAACTTATGCAACCCTATTTGATTTTTATGACTATCTTGACTCTAAATGATGATCCTTTTTTAAAATTTAGCATAATAAATTAA
>JARHVA010009383.1:150000-160000 GCA_037957365.1 Torreya grandis
ATTGTTAAAAAAAATAATTTTTTCAAATAAATCTTGAATCCTCCTTCACTATGAAGACATGGAATATAATACCAATCTCAGTGTTTAATATATGACTAGTATAGTTTGGTATAAATCTACACATATCTATGTAATCCTTAGTCTATAATACAAATAAGAGTAGTGTGTGTTTTGAAAACATGGAATATAAGATAAATATCAATGATTAAGATATGACCAATATAATTAGGGACAAATCTCTACCACATCTCAATGTAATCCTTAGTCTATAAAACAACTAAGAGTAAAGTGTGTGTTGGCATTTCAATCAATCCTAAAATGAAAACTATTTTAAAAAAGATATACATTCATTTATTGGCTCCATCTTATATTATGAAAAAGGTTTGGAAAACCAAACTATGTGTGTGTGCGTGCGTGTGTGTGTGCATGCGTGCATGAATGTCTATGTGTGTGCATGTGTACATGTGTGTGTGTGTGTGTGTGTGTGTGTGTGTGTGTGTGTGTGTGTGTGTGTGTGTGTGTGTGTGTGTGTGTGTGTGTGTGTGTGTGTGTGTGTGTGTGTGTGTGTGTGTGTGTGTGTGTGTGTCTGTGTGTGCGCGTGTGTGCGTGCGTGCACGCGTGCGTGGGTGTGTGGGCACGTGCATGCATGTGTGGGTGTGTGGGTTTGTGTGTGTGTGTTTCTCTCTCTCTCTCTCTCTCTCTCTCTCTCTCTCTCTCTCTCTCTCTCTCTCTCTCTCTCTCTCTCTCTCTCTCTCTCTCTCTCTCTCTCTCTCTGTGTGTGTGTGTGTGTGTGTGTGTGTGTGTGTGTGTGTGTAGTTAGAATATGCATTCCATATTGATTTTATTCCCAGAGTATGGTTTAGTTATTTTATTTTATTTTATTTTTAAGTAAGATATTTTAAATATTTGGAGCTTTTTAAAGAAGATAGTTTCACATGGGATGGAAGTATTCTTTTTAATTAAGATAACATTGAGTATATAAATTCATTGGGATATAATTTTACATAATCTAATTTTCATCCCTATGAATAAAAAACTATTAATTTTCATGGAAAACCTAAAAGTATAAATTGAATCAAAATAATTTCAATCTATAGAATTCAAATCTCACATGTGATCTATATAAAACAAACTAAATATATCAATAATTATACTATAAATATACCATTTCAAACATCAGTACCTCAAATTAATAGCATGTGATTATTATTTATCCATCATCAAATTTTATTTTTCCTTGAAAAAATCTTCAAAACAAGTAAATAATAGAGTGGAGTGTTAGAACGTATACATCTTAAGTCTTAAGGCTTGTATGTTGATTTGTGTGTTGAAAAGGTTCAACATGAATCCTTGTGGTGAGTAAATTTAGTTCCATTATCTAAAAATCCACCCTCATAGCGATTACATGAATTCTATAAGGTGAAACTAAGGAATAAATTTCACTGGTCTATCTTTTGATGATATGTGTTATCCATTAATATAACTCACTTGAGTTGAGCATTGTAATATGCTAGACAAATGTTTACCTTAGGTAAATAATATATATATAGTTTATCCTCTACTTAAAATTATTTTTTTCCCCACTCTCTTCGAAGGGATAACTTCTATAAAAAATTTATTTCCATTTATTAAAGTGTCATTGTGATCATTTACTACTAGAACTACTTCACAAAAATATCATTTTATTTAGGAATGGTTGTTATACATTTTTTTCCTTATATTTTATTCATTCCTCCATTTTTATTAACTTTTTTCATGATATGAGGTAAGTTTTAAATCTCATCCCAATCTCCATTCATCTTTTACAAGTTATCTACAATTTTATCTCCTTGTGGTCACTTGTAGTGTTGTATGCATTTATTCCTTTTTGTTTGGAAATCGTATTCATTTTTGTAGTCCACATAATTTTCATTGACACATTTATCTCATTTTTCATTTAGTTTAATTATCCAATAACCATATTCCTTTTTATACTTCTAACCTACTTGCATATCCAAAATTTTCTAACCACCATGGCTTTTGGATACACTTTAATAAGTGGATATAATACTTGTTTATATTTATTACATTTTATAATGGTCATCCTTTTCAATGTGTGATTTATGAATCCTTGTTTTAATTTGTAATTTTTAAAATTTATTATCATAAAGCTTTTAGATTTATTAACTTTATCTCTTAATTCCATCATCTTGTGGATTATTATCCATAACATGAGCACTTAATATTTGGCCTCCCACATCATATGATATTTAGTATCTTTGTGGTCAATATGCTACATACCCAACTGAACATAAACTAACCTCATTTTGAATCCATTATTAGAATATAGGCTTGTTCCAAATGTCCTTTATTGAAACTATAACTTATGTCATGTCAACTCAAATAACAAATTGATTGTTTAATTTTAAACCCTCACCAACTCATCTCATTGTTCATATATAAATAAAATAAAAACTAATTTATAAATCCATGTTTCCTATAGATAAACCAAACTCATCATAGGACCTCGATAGATGGTGAGATAGAAATAAAAGTGCATTAATGAAATGATTAATAATTATGTCTCTCTCAATACATATATACATACATACATATTTACATATATATATATATATATATATATATATATATATATATATATATATATATATATATATATATATATATATATATATCCACACATACATACATACATACATATATACATACATAAATACATATATACATGCTTTCATACATACATGCATACATATATCCACATACACACATGCTAGGGCATATTCAAGATCTACAAAAATAAAATAAACTATAATAATTATATCTAAAATATGCCTTAAAATATACTAAAATTATAATTAATATATTAAACAAGCAATAAAAGTGGAAAGAAAAAAAGAATACTAAAGTAGACAAACCTAAAAACAAAAACTTTATTTATAAAATTTTCAATGGGATATGAAAATGACTCATAATTTGTCATTATAAATTGACTATGATTATTAGTAGGTTTGAATTTGTATAGGGCCTATTGTGTCTAATTGATAATCAAAAGAGGGATAATTTTGGCTCTTGATAGTGTCCCTGGTATCTAATTACATCCTTTGTTATTTCCTATGTTTTGTAAAATTTTGGGCCTTTGTGTAGGCTGCAACTAATATGGAATATTAATTTTATTTATTGATTTTATTTATGTAGTATCTAATTTTATTCTCATTTGATCCTAAATTATGCATAAAATATATGAACAAAATATATTGTGTGATAGGTAGTTGCCTCTAGCAACCTTTTGAAGACTTTTAACTACATATATTTCTCCCATGTTATCATAAAAATATGTCTTTATAGTGGTTGTGAGTCAATCCTAACCAAATGAGAGAAATGAATG
The DNA here is from genome assembly GCA_037957365.1 of Torreya grandis. Taxonomy (NCBI): domain Eukaryota; kingdom Viridiplantae; phylum Streptophyta; class Pinopsida; order Cupressales; family Taxaceae; genus Torreya; species Torreya grandis. The sequence continues at coordinate 153,386 of JARHVA010009383.1, forward strand.
ACTTCACCTTTTCTTCCTATAATCAAATAAAAATATATAATTTTCTAACACCTTATTTTGGAACAAGATATGATGGAAGAAGACTTGGATTTATTGTGATGAAATGTAGGATCTATGTGTAGGCTCGTTAATAATTTTGAGATGAATAAAGTCAATTTGTGACTTGGTCACCTAGAGATAGAATCCTAAGGAATAAATTTTTATAGATTTTTATCTATACTGATCTCCATAACACTTTTCAAATAGGACAACCATTGAATATAATAAAAAGATAAAGTCAACGGGATTATAATTAGGTGAAGGTAAGATAGAGACATAAAAATATGAGGGTAAAAATCAATTTTAGGATAATTATCATTAGTATAGAATCAATAGACTATTGATTCTATCTCAAATGGGAAAAAGGCTCATAATTGAGATCCAGCTTAACAAAGGATGATAAGATGGATCCTAGAGTTGACAACTAACATATCCAGCATATATATAGGAAAATATAGATGAGTCAAAGAAAAAAAGACTATAATTTATGTGTAGTAGAAAAATTTTAAAAAATGGATAAAGAGAGAAAATGGATTACAAATATGCAATTAAAAATGGGTTTTTACCAATATTAGGTGTTTACATTAGTAAATGTCTCATCAAGAATATCATTAATCAAAGCAGTTCCATCCAAGATAGTGGAATATGATGGAAAAGTAGTCTTAAATTATTTCTCATCCTTTGTATATGTAGTGCATGAAAAATGAAAGAAGTAAACTGGTGAAAACTAGTCTAGGGTTGAAAAGTTATATTTAGAGGCCCACCTTGATAGACATCGATACCCCGAAATTGAGTCACATACTAAAAAAATAATCTAACAACAAACCCATAATAATAAGAGTGGTTATCTACATATTCTCTTAAATTGATGTTGGGACTATGACATATAGGTATATTAGCCCAGTTAGGGTTGTGGTGAGAACACACTTTGTCATGTGTGGATCCCATGTGCCCCTCTCATGGAGCCCTCTCATTTCAAAGGAAACATGGGTAAAATATAAAATATATTGACAAAAAAAATTTATAATAAATAAATTTGGACCTCACCATTACTTCATGGAGGATGGTAAAAAACCATCCATTGCATGTCTTATAAATTAGTCTTGATGGTACTATTAGTACACCAATGTCTAGAGAATTGTATTGTTGAAAAAGGGATAAGATACGTCTTTTTGGGATTATAAAATAGGTTAAATATTTTATATTTGGATATTATTATACTTTTAATATCATCATATGATAACCCTAATGAATAATTATTTCTACACCCCTACCTATATTATTGCCATCTACCCATCTAGTTAGTGAAGAGTATTATTCTTTAGTAATGGATTGTAATGTGTTAGACAATAATGACCATTGAGGGTTTTTATAATGGGGGTATATAATTATTCTACTCAATCATTTATTTATGTTTTATTTTTCTCTATCTTATAAAAAATCTATTAGACAATTTAGATGGTAAGTGTAAGTGACAAAGATTTTTTTAATTGTTTTAATCATCTCCATATTCACTCACATTTTAATACCACACTTTTTCATGAAGATGGGTTAAAGGATGATGATATTAATAATTTGCATCACTATATAGATGATTATATGGAAAAAAATTAAATTTAATCTAACCTAATCAATAAAACCATGAAAATATCAAAGAACTATTACAAAAATCTAAAATAAATAAATAAAAAAAAATTATTTGATCTTGTTGTGACATTATATAAATTGAACATAACCATATGCAATGAGGGTAGGGTATAAATAGACAAATAAAAAGAACACTAGGCTATATAAAAGGAAGGACATTTTTGGAATAATGAAGTTGATTGTTTTTTTAAAATCTTCACATTATAAAAATTATAATAAAGTGCACTATAGTAAAATATGTGTCCATAAACTATGGCCTTATGTTGATTTATGTTAATATGGTTTATGCCTTTCCTACAAAATAAATTATTGTTTATGGTTATGGTTATGAAAATATATCCCTATCCCTTAATCAACCTTTATTATTACATTTTGAGTGACAAGGGCCATGTTTTTTTGAATTCAACCTAAAATGGAAACAATAACATATAAAAATTATACATGGTTTTGTAATTTATTCCTATAACCCTATATCAACCCTATTTTCTTCAAATGCATGTGATAGGTATCTATTTAGTTACATTTAATATATAATTGAAACATAAACACACACAAAAAATATTCATGGTGGTCTTGTGTTGTCATATCCCTAAAACAAGTTTTATTTCCCTAAATCAACATATATCACCTTGATGACAAGTTAAAAGGGCCTTGTTAAGTCAAGTACAATCTAAAAATAGAATATAAACATAGAAAAATCACAAATAATGGTATAATGCATGCTAGTATCCCTAAATTGACATCTATTACCCTATATTGTCCTCTAAATCAGTAGCTTAAGTTATATTTCCCTAGATCGACCTTTGTCTCCATAACTTGACTTTCATTACCTTGATTACAAGTGATATAGGACTTTTATAATTGAATTATATTTGAAAATTAAATATGAAAACAAAAAAAATGACACATGGTGTTCTAAAATGTCCATTATAAATAAATCAACCTTTATTACCTTGATTGTATGTGATATTAGCCTAGTGTAGTTTATTTCACTCTATTAAGGAAAGCTAAATAAAAAAATACCCATTATGGTATACTATGTGCATGTATCCCCAAATGCTCATTTTTTCCTCAATTTTATGTTATAGTTTCCTAGTTTAGTTAAATACTCTAATAAGAAAATGTAAACACATAAAAATGACACATCATTGTCTAATGTTTGTGCATAGACATGAACTAACCTTACTTGCTCAATTACATGCAATATGTGTCTATTTTACTCAAATTATCTCTACAAAATAAACATGAACCAATAAAAAATACATATGATGGTATAATTTGTGACATTATCCCTATATCAATATATATTTCCTTGATTGAAATCGAGAGGATAACCATTTAAGTTAAATATATCTAAAAATAAAACATTAACACATAATAATCGAACATGTGGTCCAACTATTTCACATAACTCTTAAAAAACCATTATGTAATTGATTTCATGTGATAGGGAAATTTTTAAGTTAAATTAAATTTGTAAATGATATACAAAAAAGAAAAAAAAGACACTTTATGTTTTAATATGTTTACCTAGTACTAAATCTACCTCTCTTTCCACTATTTTTATATGATTACAACCATGTTTAGTCAACTTATGTATATGAAAGAAATTTGTACTAAAAAAAAGATAAATAGTGGTTTAATGTATGGCCACAACCCTAAAAGAATCTTTGTTACCTTGAATCGACATTTGTATCCCTAAGTTGACCTATGTTTTCCTTATTGAAATTTATGGGGGATTCATGTAGTCAAATTAATAGTACACAATAAACATAAACACAAAAATATTAAACATGGTGTAACAATGTGTTTCCATACCCATAGATTGACATATGTTACCTTAATTTAAAGTGATAAATGACCTATTCAGTCTAATTCAGTTTATAATGGAAAAAACACAAAAAAATTGACACAGTGTAAAACCCAAATAGTTAAATACAAATGTCGATCACATTTTTTTTCTTAGGTAATTATTTGATTGATCAATCAAAACCAATGGAGATAAGTAGAAACCCTAATGAATACATGATTTATTTAAAATATTGATGAGACATTCATACCACCATTTTATTAGTGGACTAAACACTTAATGTGTCTAACATGAATCTAATCTATTTCTCAACTCTATGACAACATCCAAATATAAATTGGAAACAAAAATATAAAGTTTACCCCTCACCTCCTCAATAATTATAAAATTTTATTACAAGTAATATGCACAATAAGTAAATAATAATAATGGAAGAGTAATTAAATTAAACTACATGTTTAACCAAATAAAAAACCACAACCTATGCCTGAATTATATGAAATAAAATTGACTAAACAATTATCATGTCTAAAGGAATTTAATTAAATAATACCCACATCTAAATTAAACAACAACATAATATTATTACTTTGATTAACGTAATTGAATATTCCTATGCCTATTTAAATTTATATCAATAAATAATCCCAAAATTAATAAAATTAGATTGAAATAATAAATAAGATATTCAATGGGGATATTATTTCCCATCCATTGAATTAAATGAGTTAGTGTTATTTTTTTAATTATTAGGAAATGATTTTGAGATAGATCTATGGACTAGAATCAAGGGTTGTAATACATCTAGAAAATTATTTACAATGGAGAAGAAATATAATACATTGAAATATCTCTTGAATCACCTCTATCAGTGGATAAAAATGATGTTACAAACACCATAGTCATAAAAAAACAATGAAATAAAAAAAATAACAAACAAAAGATTCCCTAAAACACTCCAATATGGTTTTCATTTCTAAGGTCTGAGGGTAAAGTTCATAGGTTCCAATCCCTTTTGTCCCTTCCCCTTATTTTTGTTACTTCCCTCTTTCTAATCACCACATCCCTCATCTTTAATAAAGATATGAATGGTAACTTCTAAGACAATGGTTGATTGGATACTTTTTAGTGGAACCTAAGCCATAACCACCTATCTAGTATCAAAATATTCTAAAACTAAATTATCCTTTGAAAAGGCTTTCCATGAATGAAGTTTCTTCTCCTTAGTTGGAGACTCCTCACAAGGATCACTATTTCTCTAGGCTAAGTCTGAACATACATTGGTTTTTCTGAATTTGACTTGCATTATTTGGGTTCATATCCTCTTTGGGAATATTTTCACTATCCATTACATCTAAAGTATGATTAGGTAGGGAATACTTCCACCAATATATCTTCTTATTATGATTAAGTGTATTGTAGGAAGCATCCAAATTCCTTGTTTAAAAATAGTTTCTACACTTGAAAGGTAGACTCTCATAATTGAGAGATTGCTTCTATGTTCAATCTTGAACTTTAAAATAAATAAGCTTGGGGAGATATTTATAAACATCTAGATTAACTAATATACATGAAGCATTATTATGAAAGAGAGACATTATTATATTTCAAAAATAGACATTTACCCAAATAATTTTTTATGACTTTGAAATAGAAATTTGACCAAAATTAGTCTCACATTGAAATCCCCTATGTGAGGGTCAAAGGATAGAAACCAAGGTAATTTTTGTTTCTATATTTAGTGGATCATGTCAAAGGTTTTAAATTCATCCATATCTCTCCCTCACATATACTTTTTCCTAGGGCATAATTGCTTTATCCAATTTATCTATCAATTAATCAATCAATCATAGCTTACTGATTGTATGCATTAAATTGATTATGTTAAATTTTGTAACATATATAACATATATCCCAACCCTTATCTTATAGTGATGTGCCCAAACCCCTTATTTTGAGTAGTCATTATTTTTCATTCCTCCCTGCATGACCCATCAAGGGGGCATCACTCATTCTAATTTTCATTAACATCTTAACCAACATGTTATTTCACTTCTTTGAAATGACATAGGTTCTTCTACTTGTAATTCCCTTTCAAAAATAGGTAAAATTAGAGATCTAAAATTACCCTTTCCTTCATTATTATTATTTTTAAAATTTATAGACACTAGCATCATATTCCTTAATCATCCTAGCATCACCATTACTAATATTAATTTAACATTCACTTTACATCTTTTTCCATTGTCAAAAATTTATCCCTCATTACATTTTCTTTTTATTCTAATCAATCATCTAATTACCATCTCCCAATGCACATTTTGTGTTCCCCATATCACTAGGGAATAAGGGGAAGTGATATACTCAATTTAAAGTCCTAGAATGGCTTGGGGATTGAGTTATTTATACATATGTTTCTTGGAATAAAAAAATGATATAGATATGATCACCACTTCAAATTCTGCAAGAAGACCCTCCTATAGGGACAATAGATGTTATGCAGTGATATGTTTACTAGCTAATCTTTGTGAATTATCATAATATTTACCAATTATTGCCCTAAATGTAAATGAATAGTTTATGATACAACATGATCTAAGATAAGGTGATTCATGGGTGGATTTTAAGAGAGATTAGGGTAGGGAATAAAAGAGATTGTGCTTAAGATGCATAAAACTACCAATTATGCTAGCTTTTGAGATAAAACACATGAAACTAATATATGATAATCCTAATATAATTGATCAAAGGTAGATAAATGTAGTTGAAGCTTATAAGGAAGAAAAATTAATGTATCTAAAAAAATTTATTACATAAATCTAACTCACTCATAGTAAATTGCATAAGCACATCTAGTAGCAAATGAGAGAAAATAGAGCAAATATACTATCAATTAATTTAGCCTAGATTTAAACTCAAACTAAAAAATGACTATATAAGATGTAATATCTATATTAATTTTTAGAAAGGAAATAAGGAGACATCAAATCACGAGAATTTGATAGTCATAAAACCACACAAAAGAACACTACTGACAAACTCTCAAATTCTTTGACTCTTAGTATTAATTTTTTCTATAAGTGTTTTCTGGTTATAATTAAGGTAAGGACCCCTACTTA
>JARHVA010009383.1:165000-180000 GCA_037957365.1 Torreya grandis
TTACTTAGTCATCTCAAACTAGGACATGTGATATTTTATATTTGGTCTTGGGCACTCTGGATGTGGTTCTATGTGATGACTCATTTGTTCAGTGACATCACATCCTTTGATTTATGGTGAGTTATGTGATAGGGACATCTAATTTGGTCAGTTGTGAAAATGCTACTTATTATTTTCATAAGAAATCAAAACCATTTCTGGATAGGTATCACCTAATTATTGATCTTAATAGTTGTTAGAAACTATGTGTTAAATGTGTGGATTAAGGGGAGCCATGTATCACTCGTAGATACAATCAAGGTTCTTTATTTTCTAGGTGGACCTCTCATGCATAATCATGTCCTATCTTTGATAGGTTTCACCATCAAAAGTTTTCTAGGCAGCTATCAACAACTTTATCCTAAACTTATGTCTCGGGTAAAGCCACATGTCAATCTCAGAGATGATTTAGTTGATCTAAGGATGAATTTTTACACAAATGATACATGGCATCATATATTGGTTCAAGTGGGTACATGCATCACTTTTGCAGGGTCTTGGAGGTTACCAAGTGATTTTTGAGATAGAAGTAGCATGGGCATGACAAGTTTCACCTTGATGTAGGTCTAAGTGGAACACATATCATAATTACAAGATTATCTTTGTTCTTATTCAAATTACCATTCTTGGAAGGGCATTAGATAGGTGAATGCCATCTAGAATTGATCAAATGGATTGGGTACATCCACATGTTCATTTGGTGGGCTCTCACGAGCCTTGAATAAGAAGGCTTACGTGTATCCATGTGTTCACTCAGATGCATCTCTATGGATCATGTGGCATTTTGGAATATTTCTTGGGTTTTATTTGGGATAGTTGTCATCATCTCGTAAACTACTAAATCTAATGGGATGTGTGGTAGCTTGTATTTGAATGGGTTTACTCAGGGGGTCTATGATCTTGATGTGTAGTCTATGGATTTTAATTGCAATGGTTAGATCCTTTATGAACTCTCAAGGTGGTACCACATGGTGTCTTTCAGGCCCATTATTTTTTTTCCAAGTGTGATACATGGATTGAATTTATTTTAGAATCTCATCTATAATTTGACATCCCACAAGGCATCATAAACCACTGTGTTTATGTTGATGTCCTATGGATTCATATGAGAAGCTAAGTTGGACTTTGAGAAATGTTAAATGTTCATCACAAACAAAATATAAGAATTTTAAATAAAAACTTTGAAGCAATTTATTTAAACAAGGAAAAATGTTTAGTCAGTATGATCATATGATGCTTATTGAGTTCATACTAACTTGAGCACCTAATGGAACATTCTTGGTGAATTTTATCTCCATATTTTGAATCGATTTGGGGTTAAATATTCATTATAAACTTGGATAAAACTCAAATCAATCTTGTAATAATCTAAATACTTTTTAATACTAATTTATATTGCATGATGAATATATATAACCAAGAATTGCTAGGAAATATTAAATCCATTACTATGTATTCAAATGACTTAGTGAACTTGGTGTCTTAGGAAATTTTTGAAGATTAAGATATGAGGGTCCCTATTCTGGGAATAAGGTTAGTTGAGCATCAACAAATGGTGACCTCTATGGGTAACCATTTCAAAATGATAGAATCTAGAACTTCTATTCCAAGATGAATCAAAATTACTCATCTCACTAGGGCTTTGAGTTAGTATCAAAACTAATTTTAAGAATAAATGAAAGCTCATAAGCTAGAAATAGAGTTTGGATCTTATATATGAACATAATATATGTGTCCTTCATAGTTTATTGACCATTACCATTGGGTTCATAAATGATAACTTTCAAGCTTTAAGACATTAGAGCATGAAATGATTTAAGCATTATTTAGATTAAAATAATAATACTTCGATAAATTAGGGATGGATTGGGCATTGATTTACTACCATCGAAGAATACATATCCCTAATAGAGATACCTTTGGATCCATTTTGAGTCTTGATCTATTTCCAACCAAGCATCTATAGCCATGGTAGAGGTTACCTAAATCATCATTCATGTAATATGAATCAACCTATGATTTTAATTCATTGGCATATCATATTTTTGTGTTTTTTATACTTGCATTCATAAACTAGAATGTTTGGCAATTAGAATCAACTACGTGTAAGAATTGTGTCAAGACATTATCTAAATGTTATTCACTTTTAGGTAGCAAGTTCTACCTAGATAATTCATTTAGTGTATTTGAGTGATAGTGTGCTGGTCTACATAGGTTTAAAATATTGTTCAAGCAAATGTTTAGTAATATGCACTATATTAAAACTTTAAAATAACCTAGGATCTTAATAAGAAAACAAATTTTTGATTAACCCCACCAATCTTTTCTAAAGTAGAATAATGTTGAATTCTTTGAAACTTTGGACTTCAAATGTTTCAGATCAACAATTCCTTCTTAAGGAGGACTTATTTCTAACTTATAACACATAAATGGAAACAAACAAGCAAAAAGGGAGAAATAAAAAAAATAGGAAAACAAAGCAAGAATGTAGTAAAGAAAACAAAAGAAAATCAAACTATTATAACCCTACCTACTCTAACTCTAAAAAATCTTACTCTCCTTATGGAATTTGGGACATAGTGGTAGAGAATTTATGCTTCATGTATTTCCCATGTAATAGCAAGGCTATGTCATTCCCTTATAGGTCTTTGAGTCTAAATGTGTTTTCAATGAGTATCTCTGTTACTTGATAGGGTCTAATCCAGAGGGGGAAAACTTGTCATGTTGTATTTTTTTCTCATGGGCCTTATCCGATAGTAGGATTAAGTCTAAGATTTAAATAGATTTGATTTTGGCTTGCTTTTTGAACCATCTCTTCAAAATATCCCAATGTTTGCTAAAGTTTTTCAATGTTTCATCTCTACCATCCTCCATTTGGATGATGTTTAGGATCTAAGACTGCACTATTTTGTCATCATCCATGTACTTGGCCATGAATTCATATGTATGTACCTTCAAAGTGATGGGAAATATAGGTTACTACCCATAAACTAGTAAGAATGGGGATTCCTTAATCTCTTGTTTATATCTGATCCTATTTGTCTATAGAGAAAACTTTAGTAGGGATTAGCATTCTCTTGGTCCCATTTTTGTAGACTTTTTTATGGCATTTATCAGGTTTTTATTTATAGATTTAGCTACTCCATTACCCTGAGGGTAGTAATTTGAGGTAGACATGATGATGATCTAATTTTCATATGCCCATTCAATGAACACAACTAATTCAAAGGTTGGGCCATTATCACACACCAAATTCAAGGGCATCCCAAACTAGGTGGTAACGTTTTCTTCCAAGAATTTGATGACATCAACTATTTTGTTTTTCTTGGTGTCCACTAGTTCAATCCACCTTATGCAATATTCTATGTCAGTGAGTAGAACCTTTTGTACCATAGAGGAAATGGGATTAATTACTCCTATGAAATCAAGACCCCATTATAAAAATGGATTTACCTTGATCACTAGTTATAGAAGCATGGCTACCTTTATTTATCTTCGATTGAACACTTGGAATTGGTAGCATGTCCTCAAATAAGCATGTGCATCTTTTCAAAATAGTTGGCCAATAATAGCTAACCCTTAATATTTTGTGTGTAGTGTTTCATCTTGAAGGATGGACACTTCCTAACTTATCATGGAAACTTTCCATGATCTCACTAGATTCATCATTAGAAATACACCTTAGATAAAATCTTTCATAGTTATTTCTATAGAAGACCCATCTCTTGATCATAAAGTTTGAGGGACATACTCTATACAGTAAGTAATGAACAATGTCTTTGTACCAATTTTATCTAAGTACTAGATTTGTTTCAACTTGCAGAACATCAATGTGAGGATCAGTGTTTTCAATGAGTTTAATAAGACCTTAACCCATAACTAATTTAGCAAATTTTATCTCCAAATTATATTCTTAATGTTTGGTCATCTATTTCCCTCTTCTTTCTCTAATTTCATTCTATCCTAGCATTAACTTAATATATAGATCAGACATTATAGCAGATGTCTTATTTATCAGGATGTAGTGCTTGAATTTCTTGTAGCTTTCACTAATGCATAAGCTTGTTTGTCCATAATAGGATACTTCAGCTCTGTATTCTTCAAATTAGTGATCATAAAGGCTATGGGATATTCTTTGTCATCTTCTTTCTATATTAGGACAAAAAAATGGTATGATTAGAATCAAAAGAGTATAGATAAAAATATTTATTAAAATTAGGACTTATTAGGACAAGGGCTTGAACAATAGAATCCTTGATGTCCTAGAAGGCCTTCCTCACCTCAATATTCCATTCTATCTTATCATCCTTCTTTAGCATGGTGTTGAGTGGTCTCACAATCTATGAAAAAATAGAGATGAACTTTTTTACAAAGTTGATTTTGCCAAAGAAAGATTTTAACTGTTTCATTCTATTTGGAACTTCTAATTTTGAAATTGCATTTATCCTATTCGGGTTTATGGTCGTACCTTCTTAAGTGATCATATGTCCTAAGAGTTTACCTTTAGTCATATAAAATATGTTTTTCTTGGCATAAAAAGAAATGACATACCTTTTACACTCATCCATTACTTGTTCTAAATTCTTCATGTGGTCTCCCCTATTTTTATAGAAACCACTCAGGTCATCCATGTAAATCATAATGCACTTACCTATCAGTCCATGGAATGCATTATCTATTTCTCATTGGAAATTTTATCCTACATTGATTAGTCTGAATAACATCCATTTTAAGGCAAAAATTCCCCATTTAGTCATGAAGGCAATATACATCCTATCGTTTTTGTTTAGTAGGGCTTGATTATAGCCTTATAAACCATCCAAGAATGACATCATTCCATGTTTACTTACCAAATATATGACTTCATCCAAAGATGGAGAAGTGTAATTATCCTTCTTAGAAGATATATTCATGTTTAAAAAATCAATAAAAATTGTAACTTATCCATTCTTCTTCCAAAAAGGTACAAGATTGGCAACGCATGCTGAGTGTCATATAAGAAAGATTATCCTTATATCAAGTAATTTTATCACTTCTTTGTAAATTAGTTGATCCAATATTGGATTTATCAACCTTTGGCTTTGTCTAAAAGTTATATACGATTCTTTCAATGGGATAGTGTGTGTTATCAAACTAGTATCAAATATTTTGAGGTCATCATATGACCATGTAATAACATCCTTGAATCTAGTTAATAGGGAAACAACTTTATTCAATTCTTGATTAATACAAACTAGACCAATGTTGACATTCTATTCATTCTCAAGACTACCCAAGTTGAGTTACCTCTAGTCCTTTCCACTTACTTTAGGCTTCTTAACTTCATTTCCTTACTAGTATGGGTCAAACATTGTTTCTAAAGAGATCATGTCTTTAGGGATTTGATTCTCTTTAATCTAAATTAATCCATCTTTGTTATCCTTCAAAATTTCTTTAGTATTTTTTTCCTATTCATCAATGATATGTGATTTGAATACACCAACACTATACAAAAATTCAATTATATGTTGGTCATCAACAAAGACATGGAGCTGATTGATGTTATTTGGTACCAAGGGGCATGATATTATCTCCATAGTGAATTTCTACAAGTTCAAAGCCTTGAGAGTTACCAAGTTCACTATTGTTGAAGCTAGAGCATCTTCCAACTGGTTTTATTCCTTTGGTGAGGAAATAATATTAAATGATTCAAAATACTTAATTGAATCCCAAGATATAAAATAATAATTTATTAAATAAGAAATCTTGGATTGGTATCTACATCTAATATGATTCACAACTAGCTCAAAATCACCATAAATTAACAATTTTTTAACCTTATTTTTAATTATAAATTGAAGTACTAAGATAAGCACTTCATATTATTCTAAATTTATAGTTCAAGATAACTACAATCCATAAGAAGATAGATACTCTTTGCCTTCAAGATTTGCTAGGACAATCCTAACACCTAAGCCCTATTTTAATCATGCACCATCTAAGTGTAATGTCTAAGGACCTTTATGTAATTATTCTTCTATCTTGTTATCACCTGCAATAATGTTAGTGGTTTCTAAAGTATAAGCACCTAAATTAAAGTACATGTAATTCACCTTCTCTTTTTTGGCATTATATTCAGTAATCATGTATTTCATCTTGGGTTCCATGTCCATCTTGAGGGATCCCTCACCGAGGTAACCACATGTGAGAAATATCTATAGACATGTATCCATTCAAGGATTTAGTCCAGTCATGGCTCATTAACAATCCATAAGTTTTAGGTATGTTAATGACTTGGATGCTGATAAACTATTAGATTTGAGGCTCATGTGCTAACTACATATGGATTTTTAGTACTTCACCTATTACCTTCACTCTTAACTTATCCAACTATATTTTCACCTTTCTAGATTTAATTGGGTCTAACCCTAGCTTTTCATAAATTCCTAGAGGCATAATATTAGCTGAAGCACCAGAATCAAGAAAGTAATTATGGATATTTTTACCAGGAATTCTAATAGTTAATAGGAATGGTGGAACTTCACGCTTACTCTTGTACATCACTACATTTGCATGAGCTTGTTTAGCCTTGTTAGAACTAGGCTTCTCATTTTATGATTTTAATAGTAAGTCACATTCTTTAGTAATTTATGTGAGCTCATGCAATGTTATATTTTCCTTGATCTTCTTCATGTCCTCTACTATGTTATATATACCCTTTTATGTTATGTAAGGAGATTCCATTGTTGGTTGACTCTCCTTACCTCTAGGTTGTGGAAGACTATTGTCTATCCTATCATCATGAAGAGTATCTAGTTTTTTAGGTGTGGAGGAAATTATTAGAGGTGGGTTTTGACCTTTGATTCTCAAGGTGTAATTTCTCCTTTGGTACCGCTAGAAAGTTTGTACCTCTTCAACATTGTCTTCAAGTTCATTCTCATCTTGGCTAGGAAAATCATAAGTATCAAGCATAAGGACTGATTTAGGGGCTCCATAGGTATCATTGTAGTTATCAGAGATTTTAGCATTGTTTTGATTAGTGGGGTTCATGTTAAATCCTTCCATTTGGCTTTGAATGACCATGAATGCATGGCAGGACTAAACACAATCAAGTTATCCATGTCTAACAATGTTGTGCACTCAATCCTAGTTAGGTAAAGCCATCTCACATATGTTAATCTTAGGAAGTTTAATTAAAGGAGTTTCACTATTACTTCTAATCTTATTGAAAGGTCTATTGTATCTTTAGAAATTATGATTTCTAATGGAGCTCTTAACAATGTTACCCATTTGCTTCTTTACATCAAAGAAATCATTAGCGAGCTTTTGGGAAATTATTTAGATTGAATCTAACTTGTCCTTTAGAGGTTTTAGGCTTTTGTTCTGAGTGGTATCTTAGACATTGGTATTTTTTATAGGTATTATTGTTTGATTATTCTAGGGATGAAATCCAATAGTTTCTTGGTTAAATAAACCTAGCTATTGATTAGGTGTTGCATGGCTTAGGGGAAGGTGGCTGATCACTGGTAGTTGGTTCATGGTAGGGTGATTTTGGTTCATATTTGGAATAACATTGAGAGTGGGTATATTTGGATCAAATTTTGATAAGGCAAAAGTGAGGTGTCCTTTTATGTGCATTTGATCATCAATGTGAATAGCCTCAATGTATGCCAAGGGAAAATGTCAATGCTTATGACCCTTCTCAAGAAGATAGTTATCATTAGATCTAAATCTTTCTTGTATATTTCCAAAGTTAAGTCATCAATTGGCTTATATGGTGGGTATGTCAAGGTGTAAATATTTTATAACCTAACATTAAATGTTCTAATTGGCTCCTTTGGGTCCCTCTTTAGGGTGGTCAATTATTGATACATGACTTAAGGGATAACTATCCTTATGAATTGGACAGTAAATTTATCATTAAATTGATTCCATCCTATGGTGGAATTTTTTGTCAAGTTAAGGACTCAATCATATGTAGTGTCTCAAAATGTGAAAAGAAAAAGATGACAAGACATGTCATCATGGATCACGTTAAGCAAAATTAAGGATTTTTTAAAGGACTTTATTTAATCCTCAACCATTACTCTTATTTTGGGGGTATAGAGAGATATTTATTTCTTCATATTTCTTGGTAAATTATGTACATGTCAATAGACATTAATAGATGAACCAGTTAATAATGCCATGGTTGGATTTTGTATAAGGGGTTGTAAATTCTAGTTAGATTGGGAATTTCTTTGGGTCTTAGACTTTCTTTGTCTTATTTTATCTACTCTATCTTTCTTATGGGTTTTTATAGATGTTAAAGGAGTCCTACGTTCAAATCAAGACCTAGTTTCAATCCTATGTAATTCTAGGATGCATGATGGGTAATAAATCATAAGGGTCTTTAAGGATGACCTCCACAAATGCTACATATTACAAATACTAGTGAATATTTGATTAAAAAAAGATTATATCAATAAATTCTACCTTGATATTTGAAGATATAGGCCTTGGAACCTCAAATTATTTGTAACCTGCAAAAAAATGGTTAGATTTGTATGCAAGCCTACAAAGATTAATGTTAAATCAATGAATCAAAACGTATTTATGATTTATTTTAGAAACTTGAGAGTGTTTGAGTGTTATAATTTTTTATTACAAAGTTATTCAAATGTTTACTTAAATCCAAATGAAATAGAGCAATTAAGATCTTAAACACCTAGATCCAGTATAAACAATAGGTTAGAGAATGATTTTTTCACAAATACTCATATTCTTTAACAAATTTATCCCAAATTATTCAAAGATGATAAAAATAACCTATAATATATATAAATGATGTGGTATTTCACCTATCTTTACATGATTTTAAGTAAATACACATTTGTTTTACCAAATTTGCACAAATGAACACTAGTTTTAATGAAATCTTTTAAAGAATGCAAAGATCCATGTAAAGGATGCTAAAGTTCATGTAAATAATGAAGATCCTTAGTGTTATTTAAAAATATTCATATAAATTGAAATAATTAAGTATGTATGTGATTGATCCAAAAATTATAAGATTTGGTTGAAAGATAATTCAAGAAACAAGAACAACATAGTTGTAATAATGTTATCTCTGAGAAGAGATGTTTTATTGATCAAGTTTTAAGACCCAAACATATGCCTATCTCTGAGAAGAGATGTATATCTTCCATTTTGGGTTACATCTTCATTTATAAACATTTTTAAGGTATAAGAAGGATGTGGAAGGTCACCAATATCTAGGTAGATTAAGTGGTTTGACTTCCACGATTTAAAACAATATAGAATTCAAGGAATTACTATTTTTAGAAACTTACTAATTTTAGACCGCACTACTAAAATTGAAATTTTGATCACTTCCATTTGGTTTTCATGGGTCAAAACCCACTAAGTAGAGCTCATGATATCTCATAGTGTTCCCCTCATTCTTATTTTTCCAACAGTTCAAATGGGGAGGCAAACAGAGATATGATACAAAAGTTATGGCTCCAAAAGTTCTACCACCAATTAGGGTAGAAACATCACCTAAAATATTGATGAGATCAGTGATGAATTACTCTCTAATTCCACAAATATTTATGAAAATAGTTACACATTCCCTCCTTTTGGAACTAGCTTTTCCCTCCTTATTAATGCATGTTTCGTGTTCCCTATGTCACTAGGGAACAAGGGGAAAGTGAGAAACTCAATTTAACATCTTAAAATGACTTGGGGGTTGAATTATTTATACAACTATTGATTGGAATAACACAAATGGTATAGATATGATCACCACTTCAAAGGCTGCAAGCAGACCCTGCTGTAGGGATGATAAAGGTTATGTAGTGACACATTTACTAGCTAATATTTATGAATTATCTTATTGTTTGTTAATTATTTCTTGAAAGGTAAAATAACAATGGATGTATACAACATGGTCTAAGCTAATGTGAGTCATGGGTAGATCATACTAGGGAGTAGGATAGGAAAGAAAAGAGATTGTGCTTAAGATTCATAAAACTACCTATTCTGCTAACTTCTAAGATAAAACACTTGAAACTAACATATAATAACCCTAGAATAATTACTCAAATATGGATAAATGTAGTTTAATAATCTAATGAAGGAAAATAAATGCATCTAATAGCATATATTACATAAAGATAACTCACTTGTAGTACATTCAATAAGCACATCTAATAGAAAATATACTATCAAATTAGTCATCCTAGTGTTAAGGTCAAACTAAAAAATACATGTATAAAATGTAATTTCTGGCTTAATTTTTAGAAAGGACACAATTAGACATCAAATCATGACAATTCAGAAGTTACAAAACCACACTAAATAACACTGTGGATAAAATCTCAAATTCTTTGGCTTATTGTATTAATTTTTGCAATAAGTGTTTTTTGTTTACAATTAAGCAGAGGACCCCTACTTATAGGCTAAAAAAATTCCTAAGACATGCTCAATTTTGCCAATAAGCAGCTCCAAAATACAACCAAGTGAATTAAACTACCACATTACAAAAGAATATTCTAAATTTGGAAGTACAAAACATAATAAAATATCCTCTAAGGGTCAAGACATTGTTACTATCCAAAACGTTGTTTTTGTTGCTACTTATTTTAATTTTATTCTTAGGTCCATGCTTTAGCATATGCCTAGTAATATTTATCTATCTAAGCAAAGTCTAGGATCATGGGCTTGAACAAATCAAGTATGTCCTAGTTCATTCTATTGTGCTCTATGAGTATTAGACTGAGTACCTCTTCAATTGCCTCTAGCTTCTGTAGCCTCTAATTGGAAAATATTATAATGTATATCGCCTTTATAGATGTCTTTTAATTATCCACATCTTGGTAGAACTAGGAAATGAATACCTTCATCTGTGCCCTTAACTCTTGGTCATCCATGAAAGAGATGTCAAGTTTGGTCACTCTGGTGATCATGGAATCCTTTAGTAAGCAGGATACTTTTAATTCAATTTTATCAAAGGATGTGTTTGCATCCTTGATCTAGTGAAACCACGTCTTAAAAATTCTCCTCCTATTCATGAGGATGGTTTGTGTAGGAAGAATGTCTTCGAGATGGAAAATTTTTAGATCAAGAAATTTATCACTTATTACCACTCTCACCAAGTTTGCTAACTTGGTGTCATAATTGACAGGCTTTTTGTCAATATTTGTGATCACTTGGGCTTGTTGGATTCCATATCCCTATCTCTTATTCATAAACTTATATAGGTTGAACACATTGGTCACAACATTGATTATTGAATTCAATGTATCATCTGGCATATAGGGTAGTGTTTACTCTTACAACCTTTGTAACTCTTGCTACATTAATTTAATTATAGCAATGGTAAATTATACCTATGCTTGTAATATAGACACTCGGTCCTTAGCATACTCCTGCACTTCTCTATGGCCTAATTTTCTCTTCTTAGCTAAACTGAAGAGTAGTTCTTCACTTTTGTATATCACAATTGAGCTTGACTATTGTTTTTATAATTTCCTTCTCTTCACTGTATTTATAATTCTAGTGATAGGGTTGAAACTCATGATGATTTGAGCTGCATTTTGGATTGCCTAAAGCTTCTCTTACCTTATTATTTGCATCATGTCTTTTACCCAATTTTGGGCATCTGTTGAAGTTGCCTACAATGGGGGTTGTTTCAATGGGAGTGTTTGGGCGGAAGAAGAAGCCAAGGTTGTAATTTGAATATATATATATATATATATATATATATATATATATATATATATATATATATATACATATATACATATATATGTATGTATGTATGTACACACACACACACACATACATATATATATATACACACATATATATATACACACACATATATATACACACACATATATATATATACATATACATATATATACATTTTTATATATATACATATACATACATACATACATACATACATACATACATACATATATATATATATATATATATATATATATATATACATACATACATACATATACATACATACATACACACACACACACACATTGATATATATATATATAGACACACACACACACACACACACACACACACACACACACACACATACATACATACATACATACATACACATATACATATATCTATATATATATATATATATATATATATATATATATATATATATATATATATATATATATATATATATATATATATATATATATATATATATGTACACACACACACACACACACACACACACACACACACACACACACACACACACACACACACACATACATACATACACATATACATATATCTATATATATATATATATATATATATATATATATATATATATATATATATATATATATATATATATATATATATATATATATATATATATATATATATATATATATATATATATATATATATATATATATATATGTACACACACACACACACACACACACACACACACACACACACACACACACACACACACACACACACACACACACATACATGTACATACATATACATATATGCGTGTGTGTGTGTGCGTGTGTGCATGTGTGTGTGTGTGTGTGTGTGTGTGTGTGTGTGTGTGTGTGTGTGTGTGTGTGTGTGTGTGTGTGTGTGTGTGTGTGTGTGTGTGTGTGTGTGTGTGTGTGTGTGTGTGTGTGTGTGTGTGTGTGTGTGTGTGTGTGTGTGTATGTTGGGTCCAATTGCCCAGGTGAATTAAATAAGGGTTTATCAGGGCCCATGTCTAAAATAAATTAGGGTAGGTTGAATATCAAGTCATTTTGGTTATTGGGGTGAGATGATGTGGTTGCTACCCGATGAATGATTTGGAAATGGGTTAGAGTGGTTTGGTGGATGTAAGGGTGTTAAGTGTGAGTGTTGCACTAGTTGTGTTAGCTTGAGAGGGGGTAGAATCCATATCTTGGTTAACACGGAGGTGGAATATTAGTTTTGGCATGGTAGATGAGTTGGGGAATGGTGGCCCCAAAGGAAACAATGGTGGGGGATGTCAATATGGGAGTGTGATCATCAATTGAAGTAGGGGTAGTTGTGAAAGTTTTGATAATATGAAAGGAAAAGTTATAGCACTTACATTTGGAGTTAGGAAGGTGATGTTGAAGATATTACTCCTCTTATTGTGGTTCTAAGAGACTTTTTCCTTATGTAAACTCATTTAACTGTCCTCCCAGCCAACTCCTGTAGTCCTTCAATTTAAATTTCAATAACTTACAAGAACCCTTCTTCAAGATCAATGATATGGGGACCTAATTGGTAATATCTTTGTGTAGTAACTTTCTTAGTATTTACAATTATGATTACGAGACTTTAAGAGGGGATAGAATGGTCTCTAACTTCTCCTTACTCAAATCTTAGAGGCATGTCTCACCCACTTTGAGTATCCTGATGTGGGGTCTTGTAGTGCCTATATATGATGAGATGAGTTTCATCCTCTTCTTGTTATTCTTATTTCTCCTCATAATCAACACTGAACATGCTCCCATGAGTTGGTGGTAGCTTAGGGCTTGATGTATCCTCTTTCCTCCTTTCTTGATTGAGCCTCATCTTGAGTGGTATATTCTTCTGTACAATATTTCTCAAAACTACCTAATCATTAATTACATCAAGGCATATCAAATAAATTACCTCATCTTGATGCTTATACTCTACATCCACATCACTTTTAAATTTGGTGAGGTGTTTGGTAATGACCTTGTTTGGATCCCACATTCTAAGGTCATCCTTTAGAAATAGGTAGGAGTCCCTATGCCTTACATTAAATATTAAATCTATCCATTATTTTAATTTTGATCTCCCCATTCGGAAAGGAACCTTGTGTGGGAGGTATTCATACTTTTGTTAAAGAGGCCATAAATTCTATGGAGCATTTGGTAATCTATCTCTTCCTCTTCCAACTTCATTGTCACATACCCTGGTAGACTATAGGGAGTTTCCATTATCCCTTCCACTCAAATGACTGTATAGTCAGGGTAGAGCTAGAAATAACCAATTTACCTTAGTACCTACCTAAATTTTGATGGAACCCTTAACATATCATATTCTATGATTGACTTGTAGATAGGGTAAAGGAAATATTCTTCAATTATCTTGATGTGGTTCTTAAAGTGGTGAATATTAATTGTAGAATATGTTTAAGGCACAACTTCATCTCTCTCAGAAGTCCATGTGTTTGGCCTTAATTATATAAATATATAAATATCATGCAATAGGTAGCTAATCATATAAAATGGATCTCTATTTTTGCATGTGTCATCCATAGTAGTAACCAAAATCTCATTGATAATATCCCCAAGAAGTAGAATATGTTGATATTATAGAATTAATTGTAGCATTGGTATCATCGTTATATCTACATATCTAATACGTGCATTACCAAATATCTCATTTAATAAATCCATGCCAATCATTACACTTTTTCTAAATTTATATATAGGTATGTATCCCTAGTTATTCATGTAGATAATCTCCTTTGGGTTAGTTATCCATGAGACCAAGACTTTATCTAGAGTGTACACCTCATTCTAATTTTTGATGATGCTCTTATTATACTCTACCTGTGGTAGAGGGAGGTCATAGTAATTTTTGAAACTAGGCCCCATAATGAAGGCAATGAGAAACCCTTAATGCATGGATTTGATTAATCCATCCTCACACTTCTATATCCTAAAAATACCATATACTAGGTCTATGCATGGTATGTATGTATGCATGTATGTATGTATGTTGGGTCCAATTGCCCAGGTGAATTAAATAAGGATTTATTAGGGTCCATGTCTAAAATAAATGAGGGTAGTGTTGAATCTCTACTCATTTTGGCTATTGGGGTGAGATGATGTGGTTGTTACCAGATGAATGATTTGGGAATGGGTTAGAGTGGTTTGGTGGATGTAAGGGTGTTAAGGGTGAGCAATGCACTAGTTGTGTTAG
>JARHVA010009383.1:185000-222500 GCA_037957365.1 Torreya grandis
TTGTTATTTTTTAAGCACTTATTCTTGTATTTTAATTCATTGCATATTATAGATAAACAATGTACTTTCATCCCCTTTTATTATGATACAGTTGAATTGATTATAGGAATAGAAGGTGAAGTCCTTCATTTTTCTCATTGGGTCAAGATTGACTCACAACAACTATAAATACATATTTCCAGATTCCAAGGGATAAAGATATATACATGGAACCCCTCCAAATATATATCACACAATTTTTTTTTTCATATATTTTTGGACTAATTGAGGATAAAATGTGAATAAAATTAGATACTACATGTACATTAATTCAATAAATAAAAATCATATTCCATATTAGTCTTAGCCTACACAAAGGTCCAACATTTTATAAAATCTAGAAAAAAACAAAGGACATAATTGGATACTAGGACACAATAGTCCCTATACCAATTCAAAACCACTAATAATCATAGTTAATTTATAACAACAAATTATATGTTAGTTTCATATCACACTACAAATTTTATAAGTCAAGTTTTAGTTTATAGTTGTGCCTATTTTAGTCTTCTTTCTCTTTCTTTACATTTTCATTTCTTATTCAATATTTTCATTATAATATTACTATACTTTAAGGCATATTTTGAATTTAATTATTACAATTTATTTTTTTATATCATGACTATGCCATTGTTTTAAACTACTATTCATAGTATGATCACCATTTTTCATGGAATAGCTAGAAGAAGTTAATCAACTTATTTGCTCTTCAAACATGCTCAACCTCAAGGTTTCCTTATTATACATCCCTTTAGGGTTTGGTTTGACATTTCAAATATGATTTTTATATCTACATTATATTCATTTTATGGTGATTTTGTTATTAATTGAAAATAAGGTGTTATAAAACTATATATTTGTATTTGATTATGGAAGAAAAGGTGAAGTCATTCATTTATCTCATTGGATCAATATTGATTCACAACCATTATAAATACATATTCCAATGATTATAATGGGGAAAGATATATACTTACAACTCCTTAAGAGATATATCACACAATATACCATGTTAATATATTTTAGGACTAATTTAAGATCAAAGGAGAATAAAATTAGAGATTACATGTCCATAAATTCAACAATAAAAATCATATTCCATATTAGTCTTAGCCTACACAAAGGTCAATTTTTTTACAAAACCTAGAAAATAACAAAGGACATAACAAGATATAGGGACACTATCAACAACCAAAATTATCCCCCATTGATTTTGATTAAGGAATAATAGTCCCTCTACCAATTCAAACCTGCTAATAATCATAGTCAATTTATAATGACAAATTATTTGCCAGTTACATATCCCACTACATATTTTATAAATCAAGTTTTTTAGTTTCCAAGTGTGTATATTTCAGTCTTCTTTATCTTTATTTCCATTGTTGTTGCTTGTTCAATATTTTCATTATATTTTACTATATTTTAGGCATATTTAAGATATAATTATTAAAGTTCATTGTATTTTTTAAGATCTTGACAATGCCCTAGTTTTATACTATTATGCATAGTATGATCACCATTTTTAATGAAATTGTTAGAAAAAATTAATCTACTTTTTTCTCTTTAAACACACTCAACCTCAAGGTTTCCTTATTATACATCCCTCTAGGGTCTGATTTGACCTTTCAAATATGATTTTTAGATCTAAATTATATTCATTTTATGGTGATTTCATTATTAATTTATAGGTATCCATAGATTGATTCATGTTTCTCATGTTTATATATTTTTTAAATTAAGAAGGTGAAATATATAAACCCTAATAGGAAAAGCACTACATTGACTAGTGTTAATTGTAACTTCATTTAACTTCCTTTTCATTGTAGTTTTTATTATTCAATATAAAAATTTCATTTATTTATTCAATTTCTTCTTCTACTATTTGTAATTTTTAAATGACTAAAATGTGAATGCAAGATCTAAATTGTTTTGGGATTGTCTAAAGCCCTGCCTAACGTCAACTTGTCTTACACAAATGGTTAAGTGTTAACTGGGTTTGTACCTAGTGATATGCCACCTATTTATAATTTTTATCAATTTTTATATTATATATCCTTTTATGATATTATATAGTTCATTGGTTAATTATATATATATATATATATATATATATATATATATATATATATATATATATATATATCTGTGTCTATTTGTGATCCTCTAATTAGAATAGTTTATGTCCCCATTTTATTTGAATCATAATCTGATTTTAAGAAACCTGATTGTGTATGCTTCCCGTTCACACCCCTTGATCAATCTTAGGGATAAAAATAATCAAGGTTTATTTACTTTTGATAAAATAATGTAATTTTAACATTTATTATTCCTTTTAAGTTTATGTTCAACTGGAGGATCAATTGTGTAAGCTCTATCCTTGCACACATGGACGATATTAGAGGTAAAAAATAATTGATTCTTCCTTTTTAGTTTTATTTTAGGAGAAACATGATGTGGAATTAATCCCCAAATAATTTTTTTAGTGTTTTGGATGGTTATGACATGTATTTTGTCACCACACACTAATTCACACCCTATCTTCCGGTGTGGTATAAAAAATAAAGTATAATTATCATAAGGTTATGTGATATTTGTCATAAATAGTTTTATGAAGTGATGAGGTCATCCTCCAATACCTAAGTATCACATAAAATATTTTCAACATGTATTTACACCCCACATACTAAAATTTATTTACGGGATACAACTATAGAGCCTCTTAAAGCCTAGTTTAAGACCTATAGGCTGAAAATGATTAGTAATTGAGGGGTAATAACATCATTGAATATTAATCACAACATACATGTATGGAGTGAGTGTTATAAGAACAATAGAGTCATATCTTCATGAAACTATGTACTTTGCCTACTAATTTTATTTTACACCCTTTTATACTAGTATAGGGCTTGTGTGTTGCATGTTTTTGTTTACGTGTTGTCAAGGCCCATACTATTTGAAAACCCCACACTTTACACCAAAATAAAAAATAACCTAATTAAAATTAATAATCAATAAATAAATATACATCCCTTTCATCCAATTATCTATAAAATATTTTCATCAAATCCTAACAAGCCGTAACCCAAAAAATCCAATTTATAGCCTAAACTTGTTCAGATCCACAATATATCGAGACAATCAAATCAACCACATAGGATTGCTTTAATACACATTGAATATCATACCAAAACACATAAAAAATAATCTCACTTAAATATTAAACTTAATAAAGTTTCAAACATCTAAATCCAAACCAACGTCTACTTCATAAAAATCCAACATCCATCTACCAATATAAACTTGAGCAACCAACTCTTAAATTATTAAATAATTTAAACTATATTATAATCCAAAAATAAATAAATCAAAATATAGGGTCACTTATTCCCTTATCAATCAAATACAACACTAACCTATCGAAGGTTGGCATTAAAAAAATCACATCCTTTATGTTATTTAGAACCTAGATCACATCCAAAATCTTAGTCAACATTAAGGATTACATAGAACAACCCTAATAAATAAATCTAAAAGCATGACCAATATTATCATCAATTAACACCAATGTCTAACCATATCTTAATCCAACCAATTAAAGTTAGCTTGTGTCCTAATTGAATAAAATTGTATCAAGCCTACCATCAAATCAAATAAATCATCTAACATCTAAACATCACAAAAATACAAATAAAAAGACAAACTAAACTTCCCTTATTTTAAAAAGTTAGATTAGTATAAATAAATTTCATATTAATGAAAAAATCCATAAAGAACATCAAACACATCAAAGAAAAGATAAATTGAACCATAAATATGATACTAACTCAAGATTAGATAAACCTCATGTAATGAAGATCTTAAAAATCCTTGGCATATTGCAAAAAATCATGATATTGATGAATAAAACATTATAAATCAATAATAATGTGACTAAGATAATAGCAATGACTTATTATAAATATATGTGGATATAACCCAATTTGAATAATAAATATTTGTAAATAAGGATGTCATCATTTTACATCTCGTAGAAATAGGTGCTTGACATCATGTAGATTTTGATCCCATAAACATAAGTTTTAACTTAAGAAGTAGTATGAAAACCTCTCAACATAAAAAATATTCCTACTCCTATCATGCATGTTAGTTAACATCAATCAATCTTACCATCCACTAGTTACAATCTTAATCCAGACGTCTCCAATCACACTAGCAAAGTGAACCTGATCGTGACACCCCTATTACAAAATAAAATATTAAATACCAATTCATCCATAGAGCCCCATAAAATAAATCCATGCAACTATGTCCTTTCATCAGAAGTATAATAATTATATGATGAATCAAGTGGTTACACATCTGAATATGGCTCAAAATGGAGACAATATACTCCTCTCAATGAATCAAGGGAATCAATATTTTACAAATTAATTACAATAAATATGATCATCTATCGAAGATCAACCCTTTTTATGAGAAAACAACAAAGCCTAAGTGGTATAGAGAAGATGAATACTGAGAGTATCATTGGATTTGGGGATATCCCTTTAATAAATGCTCAAAATTTAAGGATTACATCTAGTATTTAAATGACCATATGGACATTGATTTAGAACTGGTTACATCCATATTTGAGAATTTAAAAAAAGGATATATCAAAATACCTTTATGGATTATGATCATATTCCTCTAATTTTAAATCAAGGACAAAATAATGAGCTTATATTAGATAAGCATATATTTAATAAATCTCTCTTCATCCAATCAACCACCCTTGAAGAGCCTATCTTCAACAAACTTATGATTGCCCAATCATCCATATTTGACCAATTATTTGTATTTTATGAATCCATAATTAGTTAGTCCATATTTTACCAACCTATTGTCTAAAAACCCATCATTGAACAACCATCCATCCTTCTCCCATCACACAGGATTCCCTATTTCCAAGAATCCCATCAACCCAAAATCCTCATCACCAAGTGAGAATTGAAGCAAATACTTTTGGATTACATAATCCACAAGGCCCTACATATGGCCAAAATATATAAATAACCTTTTCATAGTGGAAAAATAATCCAAACATATTTTATCATAAAAAATAAAATAAAACCAACATATCTTATTATCATCAACAACATGGTTTCAACATATTTTGTCAATAGTAGTGAGATAAAATCTATATTTCATGAAATCAATTTCATACCTCATATAGTTTAATATAATTAAATTAGTGATCCCTATGTAATTACTAATGAATATTATTCCCAAATATAATTATATTATCCTAGAAGCCTATATGATGATTGTGATGCTACCCATCCTTTCTACACCACCAATTATTTCCTTTGTATTTCTGTATAATCTCTTGCACCCATTGATTTGGATTTATTAAATCAAACATTATCAAACTTATTCTAGGAAGACACATCAATTGTATAATTCATAGGAGTCATAGACAACACCGAACATGAAGATCATAACAATGGAAAAATAGCTTTTATTCACCAGTGAGATTCAAACAAAGAGAAGGGATCCTTAATCAAGATCATAAAAATAATAAATCATGGCTCCCTAGTTAAAACCCCATTGAGGCACTAAGGGTCAATAAAAATCTAAATCACAATAAAATAAATTTATCATCCCCTAGTGAAAACCTCATTGAGGCACTAATAGTTTGTTCAATATCAATATAATGGATATATATTTCTAGCCTATTAAGGCAAGATCATAAATACAAAATTTAAATCAGTATTAGAATAATTGATTATCAAAAAATCACCCAAATTGCAGTAAATATTAGTCATAAGGATAAAAAATCTCTTATAGTTCTCCTAAGAGAACTTTCAAAGGTATTTGATTATACAATGTCTAGAAGCATGTCATGTCTAGTAGACATGGAACATATAGAATTAGAAATTATGTGTCTTTTTTGGTCCCCATTTTCCTTGGAATATCACTATTCATACCTCCATTTATATTCATATCCTATATATAAATCCTATACATTAATATCAATTCAGATATAAAAATATCATAATTTACCCTCCATGATAGCTTGTTATTCCGTAAAGGGTATGACAACACCTAGTTAGGATGTTAAGAGGAATTTGAATAAACAATAAATAAATATAGTAATAATAGAATTAATGAAACCCACACAAACAATGTGGTCTTAACAACAAAGTTATCTAGAAAATGTATTGAATAAAGATATAACATATTAAATCTTGAAATCATGTAATAAGTTAAGATGTAACACACACACACACACACACACACACACACACACACACACACACACAAAGCATTCATTCAATGATGAAAACTAGTTTCCTGGCACCTTATATAAGTACCTTGATGAAAACTAGATTTATGGAATCATGTGTAAAAATTTAATTATCCAAAAGTACATATACACTTAGGGGAAATATTATCACTCATCTCTTAAATCATACCCATCATTATCCTACCACACCCATCAATTCTTATTGTTTTGACTTTGAGAAGGACAAGCAAGAAATCTTGAGAATAATCTTAGAAGCATTCATACATATGTTTTGATTAGGGATTTGATAATGAGATCCAACACTCTTATGTGATGTGGCCCATAATCCATTTCTATTCACCCATATTTACCACTCTCTTAACTTATCCATCACTAATCATCTGTAATCCTTATGTATTCATCTATGATCACCCCTACTCACTCCCTCATTATCCTTCATATTTTTAGAATATCAACCTAAATATGTTATCTTCATGATATGACTTTGATCATTATCACTAGAACTATTTTTCCATCTTAGAGTGATCCCTTTTATACATACATGTTCCAATAAGACCAAAAAAAATTATAAAAACAAAAAAAACAAAAATTATTTGAGTAGGTTTATCTTAATCCCTTAACAAAATTCATGAACTTATCCAATGAATCATTGTGACTATCCTTTAATATTATTATTTGTCATTTATTAAGAGTAGAATCAAACAAGGAAAATTTTAATCATGACTTATTTAACCATCCAAAGGATTTTTAACAATATAAAAGATGTAACATCAATTACATAAAACAACATACACCTTGTAATTAACATGCAAATCCTTGAATGTTTTTTTTTTTGTGTTCATCATGTGTCACATGTTTATTGTATAATATTTATTGTTGTTATATTTATTTGCATATATTTTTTCATCATGTACATATAATTGTTCTTTTATTAAGTATATTTATTGAGAGATTAGTGACTATAGTAAATGTTTGTGACCCATATTTTTATCAATTATTATCTATTTTTATTTAATTATGAATTTGAGTCAAGAATTTCATAAATATATTTATTTTCAAGTCATTATTATCCACCCTTTTATTTTATATTTTTCAACTACTTATGTTAGTTTGATAACATTATTAGAATACTTTTCTTGGAATTTAATACCAATGGCACATTACACTTCATGATAGTTGTACATTGTTTTATTTATACTTTTATCCTTTGAGTCAGTCCAACATGAATTTTTGTAAAAAATAATCATTGTTACACATGTCATGGTACATAATTCCTAATGCTACATTAAAAAACTTGTTTCTCACAACTATGGCCTAAGATAATGGAAACACAAATCAACCTCACATTTAATCATCATAACACATCAAACTTCTACCCATACCAAACATCAAGTCATTTATCTAAATCATATATCTAATCAAATCCAATATATAAATCCAAATATATATTTAAATAAATTATTAATCAAACCAACTACATTTAGTTTCACTTATCTAACAATCACATTAAACAATAATCATTAATCTAATTGTCATCCCATCAACTATCATTACCCATTTGAACCACTTGATCCCACATCAATCAATCAAGCTACGTTTGCTCATTAGTTCATAAGTTTATTATCAACATCGGGATATATCATGGTCAAATCTAATCAACAAGATATATCATTCCCATATCCAAAAAAACTGAGAAAAATTATTCACACGTCCAATCTCATAAATTTCACTCCATCATAAGAATCATTACTTAGGACACATTAATCCTATATTTAATCATCACTATCATCATCATCATCATCATCATCATCATCATCATCATCATCATCTAATTGACCAATCCATATAATCAAATCTTTCTTATCGATTCCTCTCATATACCATTACCAGGGGAACATCCATGCTTGATACTTTATTTCACAATCTATCAAAAGCTTATGATTTTTCCCTTTCAAATATCATTCATTGGGCATGTCTAAGGTTTGAAATTTATCAATCTCGATCCCTCCCATATATATTTACTTAGGGCATAGTTAATCTATCTAATCTAGCTATCGATTAGTCATAGTTCACTAATTGTAATCATTAAATAAATTAAGTCACATATTGTAACATTCATCACTTCTATCCCAGCCCCTCTCTTCTAGTGATGTGCCCCAGTCATTTCCTTTGATCAGTCATCTATCTCATTCCTCCTTGCATAACCCCTCAATGGGGAATCACCCATTTTAATTTTCATTAAATTATTAATCAACATGTTATTTTGCTTATTTAAAATGCCTTTGGTTATTCTAGTCATAATTTCATTTCAAAAATGGGGAAAATTAGACATCAAAAAATCTTCTCTCCCTCAGCATTATTAATATTACTATTTATAGACACTAAAAGCATATTCCTTAATCATCCCAACATCACCATTACTAGTATTAATTTAACATTACCTTTACATATTATTCCATTGTCATAGATTTATTACTCATCATTCTATCTTTTTGTCCTGATCAATCAACTAATTACCATATAATTAACTATTAATGATATCATTACAATATTTAATAAATTTTATATTAGTTGTTAACTACCCCGAATTACCTCTACTAATATTCATATTAAAACCCATTATTAACTCATCAAAACCATCATTAATTACTCTAACCTCTTCTATAATCTCCTAATCTAACTATTGAGCTCCACACCATCAACTGAGATTCTTACCACATGCTTTATAATTCTACATATAATTTGTAATTCCTAAATTTCCAACTAACCAATATTCTCATCAATTTTCCACCATTGATAAAAATCTACAATTGCTCAATCCTATCCATCCATTCATGCATGTGGATCCATCATAAAAACCATCCTCTATATTTTATACATCCTTTGTGAAGAAATATAATAATTCCATCACTATATGTTGTCTAAATATTGATTCAATAGAATAATCACAAATTAAGAGATCAAAGCTTCAATCCATCATCAAGCATTGGATAAAAAATACAAGAGAATGAGATCCCTCCAAGGATGAAGCTAAGATATACATATTTTTTTATTCCCTATTATAATTTTTTTTTTTTTTAAATTTCCTTTTCTTTATACTCAATCTAAGGTAGTTTATTTAGGCTAGGGAGAAGCTTTGACTAGTTTCTCTCATGATTTGTAATAACCACTAGACTTTAACAAACTACAATGGTGAACGTGAGAGGAGAGTATCATTGAAGGAACTTACTCTCAACTTACCATCAAATTTGGGTTTAGTGGGCTATGGTTATGGTTCTACCTCCATATTTAGAACTATGAATCATTGGGTTGACACTAAATAATGAAAGAGCAAGTATATTTTAGATTATACAAATCTTTTAAGACCCTTCCCTAGAATACCAATCATACACTCATTTTTTATTGTATTATGTGTCTAATAACAAGTTCCATTATATATGATACATTACTTATTACTTTTAAGAACTTATTCCTATAGTCTAACTCACTACATATTATGGGTACATAATGTACTTATATCCCCTTTTCTTTTGATCAAGTTAAATGAATTATTATAAATTTGAAATAATTAATGGAATATGATATTTAATTTTTTGATCTTGATAGTATAGATACATATAAACCATAAGAATCGTAAATATCTAAATTTAATTTTTTTAAAGATAATAAAGATGCACCTTTTACATAACCTATATATTCATCCATAATTTATTGTGTGTGTGTGTGTGTGTGTGTGTGTGTGTGTGTGTGTGTGTGTGTGTGTGTGTGTGTTTACCACATCCATTAGACAATATTATGGATCTTTCTTTTTATTCTTATTTTCCCACAACTATATATTCCTTCTTGCATTATCTTTTAGAATCATCTTTGGCTAAACTTACTAATGTTTCTTCCCTTTTCCTTATGATTGATCTTTCAATTATTATTTCCTTACACCTATCAATTCCTCATAATATTTTCCGTTAGAATACCCTTTGATTACATATCTTTATCTCTATAAGAAATCTTCCTTTATTTCACCTATAGATTACTCCCTGGTCTTCCCTATCAAATATTTTTTAGTTGCACCCATAGTTTCATCTATATCTCCCCCTAAACTATCCATTATGGATATTATCTTAGATCATAATCATACCTCTTCCTCACCTCATTTTATATAAACCATTTTATATCATAAGGAACCTCCATCTGTTGATTATCTATTATTCCTTAGGTTACCACTGCTATCCCACCCAAAGATCCTTATCCTTGCACACTGAATATCTCTTTTTTTTTATAGTCCTTCACTCCTATAAATCTAGTTACCATAACACATTCCCATAAAATTATGATGTTCTTAATGATAAATCTTTAGGTCCTTATTTAGAGTCCTCTTAGGATACATCTCTAGATTATCCTTTAGTGCATCCTTTATATATCATTTTGAGTCTCCCTTCTCATTCCTCTTTAAACTCACACCTATGTTTTACTCATATTTATATGAGAACTTGGATTCAACTCACACATTTTATTCACCATCTCCCTTGGAAACTACCATAAATATCACCCTTATTTAAATTATTTATCTTCTCTTAGTTTAAGGATAAATTATTTAAGGATGATGTTCTTTATGAAATCATTTTCCCCTTCTTCCCATGATGTACTATCACACCCCATTTTAGATGAATCCATATTTAATTCATTGCATCCCATATCTACCATACCCAAATTTCATAGTTCTCCTCCTCCCATCTTACTAGCTACAATGGAAAGAAATAATATTCCTCTTTTCATTCCTTGTTGTCATCACAACTATAGTGATTATGATGAGGATTGGTATGATGATGATTTTGTCTATAGTGATGATGAACATGTTCCTTATCTAAAAACTTCTCCATTACCATTTCTTAATGATGAGAACATACATACATCATGAGATGATATTTATCATTCACACCTATAAAGTAATATATGTGCACAAGAGGATTCTTGTAATCATAAGGTCATATCTCCTATTTTAAAAATAAATGAATATCTAAAACTAGAAATTTCTAAGGGAAAATATCTTCCTAGGGTTACTTAAACCATCTGCATTAGTGTACCAAAGGAAAAAATCAATTACATAATTTAGCCCTTAAATTATCCTCTTAGTCATAATTGATTTACAAGAATAAGTACACCATTTATCATAAGAATGTAAAACATACCATACTTGGGTTGATTATAATGCCATTTTTGGTAACCTTGTTGTACATAATATCTTATATTCAACTTTACCTCCTAACTTAAAAAATCCCACATTTTCCATATTTTATGGAAATGGTGACCCTTACGTATATCTTGATGCCTTTTGTGAGTCTGTGAATGGGTATAATGGTAGCCATTTACTACCTAAAACCTTAACAGGATTTGCACTTTGTTTATTTGGCTCCCTTCCTATTGGATCCTTGTCTACTTATCTTGATATATAAGTGACATTCTTAATTTAATATATTCAAAACAAGGGACCCATAATTACTTAGAAAAAATTACCCTCTTTACACCAAAGTGAAAACAAACAAATTTTTAACTATGCATCAATTAATCTACCTACCAATAGATATAGAAATACAATAAATATTTTTTCAAGGTCTTATTTATCCACTAAAAGAGAATCTAATTTATAAAACTTGTAATTAACTCATAGCTCTTTGTTTTGAGGATTTAGCATTAGAAAAATAAATAGGTCTTCTTGTCATTTCTAACCATATATATGGAGATATTAAATTGTTTGAAGATAATACTCAATCAATTCCACTTAATACATACAGTCTTCAATTAAAACCCATGTTTACTTTGTGCATCATATTGAACCTAAATCAATTCAGCTTTAAGTGTTATTTAAAAGTAAACAAAATTCTCCTAGAGTAGCTAGATACAGATCTCATCCACATGTAATAAAATCATAACATATCATTTTTACTCCTAATAAATGTCCACATGATTTGTTACCTCCATAAGTGGATAAAAATTTTCTTACTTTATTCCCTAATCATTACCATCCTTCACAACTTTTGGATTAAATTAAAGGAAAAAAACTATTGTGGAATTTCCATGGAATTAATAGACATTGTGATAATGATTACTATGAACTTAAAGAAAAGATAAATGAAATTGCTGACAAATAACTCAATTCATTTCAAAAAATCATAACATAATTAAAAAATATTTTAAAACTATATACATTCAAAAATGTCCTTTTTAATCTCTAAATTATAGTAAAGATACATGTGTTCATATTGATCCCAATTTCAACAATATCTCTGTGCAAGAATTGTGCTAAAACACAACTATTAAAGCACCTAGCTAAGTATGGTTTCCCAAACCAACACAGTTATAATTCAAACATAAAACATTACAAATGCATGATAAATCAGATAATGTAAAGAAAAACACAAACACCAAATCATTGTATTCATGTGTTGCATTCCTATACCCATCTAGTTATAAATTTCACGTTCGAAACAATTCCAGAGCCAAAAATATATAATAAGGCAATACAATAACATGTGTGGGGTATATAATTCATTATTCATATTCATATATAATTAATTATGAAAATTCTAATCATCTATGCTCTCTTGCTATACTTCCTTTAGATATATAATTAGAACATCTCAAATGTATTAGATATGGATATACTATGTTCTCACAATTCAAGGATTGTTCAAATACCTCCTACTAAGTCTACCCTTGAAGCTTATCATCTTGATTTCAAAGATTTTGCATTTTCAATTTTACATATTTCAATTTCAAATAGGGAAACACTATAAAAAGACAAGTACCTATTTAAAAAATATACAATCATCAAAATCTTTGCAACACTCACAACTTAAGTCCTCTAAGAATTTTACAATTTTACCATATTATCATTTGTAATCTAATTTATACTAACTAGATTTTCAAAAATTATATTATTTTTCAATACACAATTTGTTTTCACAAGGTATGTGAGTGTGATATAGAATACACTTTTACATTGGTTCAATGCTAACACAACATTATTAAACTAGGGGAAATTCATTCTTCTATAAGGTTGTATTTACCCACAACCTCTTTTCTATGTTTTGATGTACATTATAGAAATGTATTATTATTCATTCATACTTTATATGTGTCACAATGGGGATACCATTTTGATAACATTTAAATCGATACTTATGATTGATATATGATAGTTTCATTTACTTTAATATTACACATATAAATTATATACTTTCAATACTTGTAATGTCTCATATACAATTCAATATTATAATTAATTCCATGATTCAATGCACTTCTAATGCACATAAATTATTTACATCCTTTTCACACAAATCTATGTTTATAATATATATTCAATACTTTCAAGTTCTACACATGATTTATACACTAGTTCAATGCTATAGTAAAATACATGATGCAATGCAATATACAAACTCATCATATGTTTCAAAAGTTATATTTCTAAGATTCCAATATTAAAAGAATTATTACATGATTATATCATTTGAAAACTTAATTTTTATTTTGAGATAAATGAGTTATAAACTACATCCCTCATCTCAAAATGGAGCCATTATCTTGAATTGAAGTCCTCACAATACAGTTATTTTAGATTCATACTTTATGAAAATTATCAATACTATGGGGGCATATAGCTTGCATATGCACCCCACACTTACAAATATTTGAACACAAATTCACATATACAAAAATTTCAAACATTTATAATGATTAAATTAATGTATATGATACATGGTGCATGATGTTGGTTCATGTACTCCTCTATTTTCTATTTTTAATTAAAAAGTTTTTTTATAAGTTACTATTTGAATCTAGATCCTTTTGTAGTAGCGTCTTTCATCTTTAGAAAGTGGAGCATGTTTGATCATAGTGATGCTTCACATCTTATATTTTAACAAGCCATCTAGCTGCTCTTACCTATTATTTTTAGTTCAACTAATGAGCCATGATTTAGTGTGTCAATTAATTATGAGACAAAGAATAAAATAAATTCTCTACAATCTTATCTTATTTTATGTGAGTACAACACATTAAAATTAATATTTTTTTAATAAAATATAATTAAATTAACTAATAAATTTTCAAAAACCCACTCAAATTTGTAACATCATTTTATAATAAATGATTAAATGAATTATATGAAAACTTAATATTTTAAATTTATTTCTAATAAAATATAAAACCCTTAATTTTTCTGAGATTTAGAAAAAATAATTTTAATTAGTAATCAACTTAACCTTGAATATTTAATGAAAATGGTGAAATGATATATATAACCTGCCCAGGAGGAAGAATAATAATAACTAGCAGCTGAAATGAATAGATAACTTTTCCAATTATTATAATGATTATTAAAAAATAATAATCTACATCCAATCATGAATCATTCTTTCCCCATTTTGTTATAAGATAGAAAACAATGTGTGCAACTGTTTTAGCACTCTCAAATAAAGATTCTCCAATTTCATGTGATTATTAAAATAAAGTAAAAAATGACAATGCAGAGGAATTATTTTATCCCATACGTAATTACAATGGCAGACTACTACATTAGCACATTATTTATATCCTATATTTTAATGATCAAGAGCATAGATGCCGCGAAAATTATTTGAATGACAGTGCAGAGGAATTATTTTATCCAAAACTCTGCGATGTATCGAGAAAATTGTTTGAATGACAGTGATGATGAAGAGCATAGATGCCGCGAAATGAAAATTACATCTTCATGGCTTGAACAATGGTCATCTGCAAATTCAGCGACCATCACCTTAATTTTACCATGGAAAACGGATCTATGTAGGTTCTGGTGATTATTTCGTTAAGACTATTGAAGAACTTGGGAACGTCTCGGTCGCTTCACATGTACCCCTTGATAATTCCATCTTTCTTCAGCATAAAAACATCTTTTTTAGATTCAATCAGCTCACACAAGAGACCCACTTACCTTGATATTACACAGATGATGGCAGCCTCAAATATTTCTAAAGCCATTAGATTTCTCAAGAAGATTTCTATGCTGCTGGAGATTCTGATTCTGAGAAGGTGAAATGTGTTTTTATTAATTCCAAACTTCTCAAACTTTCTCACCACCTTTTTTGTATCTGATCCCAGCGCCTCGTAATTCGGAAGCTCAAGGGATAAAAAATTCCTTTTTTCGAGGATCCATGGTAGAATTAAAATCCTGGAGAGCTTCCTCATGCGGAAACGATGAATCTATGACTAACAGACAGAATAAATAAAAAAATAGTTAACTTTGAGCCTATGAATTCACTTTTGTAGCCATGAGGCTGTCGTGGCATTACAAGGGGAGAACAACACAGTTATACGAGTATAATCCAGTGACCATCACCTTAATTTTACTACGGTAATGTTTATGGACATCTTATCTGACGTTGGCAAACGGATCTTGGATTCTCTGTAGCTTTCCGTGTAGCGCTTGGTAATTCTAGCTTTCTTCAGCATAGAAACATCTCTTTCAGATTCAAGATTTGAACGTGCCTTCTCTGAAAAACAATTGCAACTTTATGGAAAAATCGTAGAAGCTGGTTCGCCTTTATGACAAATATATATGATGTGAAGTGTGATCGGTTTTCAAAGAGTGAACGTATTGGACGGGGTCCGTAACAATTCTGAGATGCTTAATGCTATTTTGGACCATCCCGATCAAACTGTTTTGGACCATTCCAGACAAGTTGTTGGAACATGCTTTTGTGGGAAAATCCAACAAATTAGTTGGCATTCACGACAAATTTGTAGGATGTGAAATGAAGTGTGACATATTTTCAAAGAGGGAAAGTAGTGGAAGGGGTTGGTAGGTTTATTCTACATGGACCAGGAATTGTGACAAATCCGGGGCACTTCATAATTATTTTTTGGGTGCATAGGGATTACTGATGGCATCCATCCTTGTAGGAAAAAATCTTTGATAAACTAAGTTGATTTGTGGAAATACCATGGTTGCCAAGCCGGCTTTGTAGGTGCCTGGAGATGTGAAAGACTATGGGCATTTGGGTTCAAACTAATTTATCCTTTTCATTCAATGAAAAGAAAGATGACCTCTAATATTGACCACTCATATCTATATATAATGTAGAAGGCCCCTTTGTTGCATATTATAATATTATAGTACTTTTATAATATCTATGTGACCTTAAAGCTATGTACAATGTCACCTTATTTTTATATGAAGTTATTGTAAAGAGAAGTTCATAAGAGTTACAATGTTATATCATATTGTTATTATATATGGAGTGGTTATCAAATAGGGTTTCAACACTCATTATTATCTATAAAGGAGTTATTGTATTATCTACATGGATTTTATATAATAAAATATTGGTATTACGATTGTGTAACTTTCTTACAGATCCAATCAAATTATTTAAAATATTTACGCGGGAAGTTTGAGTTCAAGACTTCAAGAAAATGATGCATATCATAATCATGCATAATTTAGAAATTTAACTAGAATATATTACTTATATTTTCTTGGTAGTCATGAATGTCATGGGTACACAAAATCTACAGTAACGAAGTGCACCAATTTTCTTGAATTTACAAAGTCATCAATTTTAAGTCAGAATTTTAAACTAGTAATGAATGTCATCACAATCAAAGAGAATAGGGTAGTAGGTCCACCACACCCATATGGTCAACAAGTCACCCTCTAATGATCTTAATACTCTTATAAATAAGAGTCCTTGAAATTTTCACATAACTCTCTCTTTAATAGATATTAACATCAAAACAACCAACTATCCCATAAAATTTTTTTTGGCTTCAAATTTATTACACGCAAAAAAAAATGAACATGTTTCCTAAATCACAATGTATACATCTACATCGTCAACATGTCTCCATCCCTTATTATTAGGGTTGTCACAAAGTGGCAAGGATTACTTCCTCTTGTAGACTCCATATGCATGTTGATTTGTCAATTCAAATTTATGTGCACACAAATCTAAAGGAGTTTCATCCTTATATGTCATGTCTATGTGGTGATATCATATGTGATGGAAACTTTCCCAAGTGACACAATCACAGAAGGGTTCTCATAGTGGTTACATATAAAATTACAATCTTAGTTTATACTATTTCACACTCTCAATTAATAACAATGTTACCAATTCAAATATTGACATAATAAATTAAATTCATATATTAATAGGTTCATGCATTAGAATAAAATTTGTTCAAGGTTCCCATGAGAAGAGTTAGAGTGTGCAATGTTAAGATAAAAAACATGTGTCACCATCATAGATAATTGTGTCTCAGACCGAAAAGGTAAAATGTCAAGTTTACCCATTTAAATAGTGGTCATGAAATTCATGGAGATCACAATGTTCACAGAGAAGTCACAAGGTCTCAATGTCAACAAATTCCACAAGGCCCATGCTGCTCATAAAATATCTTGGGGTAGTCAGCATATAATTTAAATCACTTGTGAAATGACTTTTTCTAGCATTAACAAATGACCTTATTAATAATTTGCATTAATTAATTTAGGTTGTGTCCTCGGATCATGGAGTTCTGAACCTCATGTAGTTCACGTAATCCATGGAGTGGTCACAAAGTATGAGATTAGAGGGAGATATCTACTTTACTCCAAGTGGTGGGATTTATTCCATGTGACTTAATCTTGGATGTACCACTAAGAGAATGAGTGTCATTATGTTACTCTAAGTGGGCATGATTGTGTCAACTGACAAAATCTTATAAGTTGTAAAAAAAGTTTAAAAAAGTAGCTTCAATAAATGAAAACATGCAAAGATAGTGAGTTAAGGACTTATTTTATAGTGGCCATGTGAATATTGTGCAAATTATCATTTTCTCACTAAAAGATCTTCTGATCAATTTTAACACACATTTAAAATGAAATATTCTTCCACCTTATTCTATGATTAATATGTTGAGAAATGTCCATAAAATCATCAAATAAAAAACATTTTTATATATAAATATATATATATATATATATATATATATATATATATATATATATATATATATAACAAAATTTAAATGTCCCAAAAATTATATAATATAAAAACTATGTTGATGGTTGTTTGTCTCTTAAAGTTATATTAAAGTTTGAGCTTCTCATAAAACCCCTTTTTTACTAAATAATACAAATTAAAAACTAAAAACTAAAATAAAATAACATTATTTATAAAGAGTGGGGATTATCTATCATCTAATCTTTGTTTTAAATGAATATAATGTAATAATATTAACATTTTGTTAAATTAAATTAATTTATAAATTTTTATAATATTATTTAAATTTAATATATTATTTAATATTAACCGTAAATTTAAATACAAAAATAAATTGCAGTTAATAATTAAAAGTTAAAGATAATTTAAATGCCGAAAGGCTGTATATAACCAGCCTGGAGAGAATAATAATAATAGCTATCAGGTGCAATCAATAGATTTTATTTAAAAAATGAAAAATAAAAATCGACGTACAAACCTGGGCCATTCTGTCCCCATTTTGTTAAAATATATACCCTTAATTTAAATGCCGAAAGGCTGTATATAAGCAACCTGAAGAGAATAATAATAATAGCTATCAGCTGCAATCAATAGATTTTATTTTAAAAATGAAAAATAAAAATCTACGTACAAACCTGGGCCATTCTGTCCCCATTTTGTTAAAATATATACCACAATGTAACTGATTTGGCTGTCTCAGAAAGAAGATTCTCCAATTGCATGTATTTATTAAAACAAATGAAAATTGACAATGCAGCAGAATTATTTTATCCCGGGCGTAATTACTATGGCGGGCAGACTCGGACATTAGTACGTTACATATATCCTATGTTCTAACAATGAAAATTAATCTTCCAAAATTCTGCGATGCAGTGAGAAAATGGTTTGAACCGCACTAAGGATGAGCAGCATAGATGCCGCGATAAGAGAAGCAGATCTCCACGGCCTTGAACAATGGTCATCTGCAAATTCAGCGACCATCACCTTAATTTTACTATGGTAATGTTTATGGGCATCTTCTCTGACTTTGGCAAACGGATCTACGTAGCTTCTGGTGATTCCTTCGCTAAGACTGTTGAAGAGCTTGGCCACTTCTCTGTCGCTTCCCATGTAGCTCTTGATAATTCCAGCTTTCTTCAGAACAGAAACATCTTTTTCGGATCCAATTAGCTCACACATGAGACCCACGTACCTTGATATTACACAGATGTCGCCGCCCTCGCATATTTCTAAAGCCATCAGATTTCGCAAGATGATTTCTATGCTGCTGGAGATTCTGATTCTGGGAAGGTAAAATGTGTTTTTCTTAATTCCGATCTTCTCAAACTTCCTCTCCACCTTTCTGAATCTGATCCCAGCACGGCTTAACTCTGAAGCTGAAGGGATTAAAATTTCTTTTTTGGGAGGAGCCATGGTAGAATTAAATTTCCGCATAGCTTCTTCATCCGGAAACGATGAATATATGACTAACAGTCGGAATAAATCCAAAAGATGGTTAACTTTGAGCCCAGGAATTCCATTTTGTAGCCAAGAGGCTGTCGTGGCATTGAAGGGGTAGAACAACCTTGTTATACGAGCAGAATCCAGCAAGCGGCAGAGCTCATTACTTGCTTTTATTTCATCTGTTCTCAGCTCCAATTCCAATATCTTTAACAACACGAACAAGGGAATTTGATTCTCTAGCATCAAAATGTCGCTTATTATTGGAAATGCAGTATATTCAATAATATTTCGACGAAAAAGAGGGTGATCCGAATTTGTGCTACCATTCAAGGCCCTAAGGATCTCTAAAATAAAGCAAGCATCCAAGGTGAGCATCCAGGCTAGAGTTTGGTCATCGAAACGGATTTCTTGTTCGTAACACTTTCTAACATTGGGAATCAGGGCTAGAATTGGGGCAATTACTTCTTGTTCAAATTCAACACGAGTTTCACCGTGATTACGGAGCCGGTTGAACATGATGGTTGCAGCATCGATTTTGTAAGTATGCATTGCAGAAAGCGCAGTGTTCGCGTGATGAAGCGGGCCCAGTGAAACCATTTGTGGAACGTATGCACTTCGTTTGAGTTGGAGAAGAAACTTGGGGATTTCATAAATCGACGCATTCTTAGGTCTTGCAGCGCTATCCACATGCCGGTTTTCAAAGGCAGCTTTAATATCGATAAGCCACTGTTGAGCCATGGGAGAACGCCCAATTTGATTTGGAGCTCGTGAGGCTTATAAGACACAAAATACTTAGTAGACGCTCTGAATCCAAAACTTTGCAGTGTGGAAATTCTCGTATACCACGGAGACTACGCCTAATACCTGCAAAATCACCCGGCCCAGCGAATTGTAAAAGCCCAAAAGTTTCTCGACTGGTTTTGCCACTTCTCTATTCAATGCCCGAACGACCTTATAGGAGTAAATTCAAGATTTGAGGGTGCCTTCTCTGAAAAACTATTCCAATGCCGTGGAAAAATCGTAGAAATTGTTTCGCATTTACCTCAAATACGTTTGAATTGTGAACGGTTTTCGAAGAGTGCAAACAATGGACAGGGTAGATTTATTCTACATGGACTCGACCGTTCCGGACTAAGTAGATTCGTGGAAATACCGGCGTGCCAAGCCACCTTCGTAGGTGCTGCTTTCACGGGCAAAAAAGTTTGATGTTACGCTACACTTTGTACTTGTAATTAAGTGGGGACGGCCAGCAAAGCATGATAGCTCTGTTACTGTTTGAGATTATTTAGCAGTTCCATAAAATTGGAGGGGTAAGTTAAAAGTGTTTTTATAGCAAACGTTTTTGTCTTGATAATGAGATGATTGTTGGTTTACGCGGGATTTATCGCAAAGCTTAAGTTGATTTTTGTCTAATATTTCGTTGGATTTCAACCACGCATAACACTATTTTGGATAAACTTTATTTTCTTAGTTGTTCATAAAATGACATGTACAACATATAAGGTCACATGTGGTTTGAGTATTGTACCTATATATTTATTGATGTTTAAGATAGATAGATAGACAGATAAATAAATAGATAGATAAATAAGTAAATAAATAGACGAACAGATAGATAGATAGATAGATAGATAGATAGATAGACAGACAGACAGACAGACAAATACACAGAGAGATAATTACACAGAAAGATAGATATACACACAGAAAGACAAACAGACAAACAGATAGATAGATAGACAGACAAATAGATAGATAGATAGATAGATAGATAGATAGATAGATAGAATGAGAGAGAAATCCTATCACAAATACACCCATCGAGGAACAATTAAATAGATGAATTGAAAGAGTGGGAATATGTAATTAATATATATTAATAATTTTTAATATATTAAAACAATATTTGATAATAATTATACATATAATTATATAATATAAATAAATATAATTTTGGAACCTCAATGTCTTGTTGCCATGTTAGTGGCATTGCATGATTGATTCAAGCAACACATGTTGACTCTATCATTGCCCCTAGCCGTCACTACTCAGCTCAGCTTGAGATATTTCACCACTAACATGGTTTTTATGGCTTTGCCTTTCCACATGACTTCATCGTTGATCAAAGCTCACCATGAAAAAAATTGTTTTGTACCTACACCACACATTGCCATGTCAATGATTAAGCACACAATGTCAATTTCCACCATCAACACCACCAAAAATATAAAATTATTTTTGTTTAACCTTTTGTGAAAAAGATTATATGAGGTTGGTAGTCATATAGATATTCACTCCCTCACTTCAAAAAACCTTTCGTTATGAAAACAAAATAATACATCCTTCTATTGATTTGATTACAACATAATCTCATGTCTGATGTGCAATTTAAATCAATAGTATATCCCTTCTAATGTGGAGACAAGACATTGATGCCACAAAGTCTATGTTTTAGCTTCCATCCATACATACTACCAAATATCAACACCTACAATAATTTTATTAAGCTTAATAACATACCAAAATTCCATACTTAGATCCCTAAAAGAATGGGAAATACCATACAAAACA
This sequence comes from Torreya grandis, assembly GCA_037957365.1. Lineage (NCBI taxonomy): Eukaryota > Viridiplantae > Streptophyta > Pinopsida > Cupressales > Taxaceae > Torreya > Torreya grandis. The sequence continues at coordinate 207,369 of JARHVA010009383.1, forward strand.
TACAAATACTGAAAAATTTGAAGGTGAACTGTGAGGTGATGGTGAGGGGCAATACCTAGATATTTCAAATGATATCCTAATGCCCATATAAGAAAATATAATATTATATACAATAAAATAATACATTATAATATTAACTTCAATGAACATGTTACCGTTTAGATTAATATAGAGTAGTAATTGCCACAAAGGTGCAAATTACATTGGAGGGGATGTACTTTTTTGTTTTGATATAATGGGATTCTTTAAAGTGAGAAAGTATGAGTTGGCAATCTTATTGAAGGTGTTGCCCATGACCTTTAGCCTCATATCACCCTTTTTGTATCAAGAGGCATTCATATTAGGCCCTTAGAGCACTATCACCTTAGATTAGTCCCCTATTTTCTAGATGAGAATCTTAGTGCACCATAATTTGTAGGGGTGGTTTTTGGTAACAGTGCTCTAAGCTCTACCTTATTATGAAATTAGGTATAGATGGTGAATTTCAAGTACTGAGGTTTTTTTGCATACTTCCCATTGCTTACAACAAATAGAAGGATTATAACAGATAAGATATACCCCAATAAATTAGATATATACAACACATAACTTGTGATTGATACTTGACAAATCAGAATGAACTTGTTATATAAACAGAGCTCATTGTCAGGTATAAAATATGTTGTTATTTTATTTGGGCCTCTATTTAAAATTATTATTGGAGAAATCAAAACATAATTACAAATCCACATATCGCATCTTCAAATATGTGTATATAATATTTTCATTTTTCCATGATGAAGTTCTACATAAACATCTCAATGGTAGAGATTAATAGTATAGGTAATCATATTGAACCTATTTTTTTTAACACTCAATAGATATTCAAAATGTCTCTAAAACCATGATTAACTACTATGGTAATTATACTCATGTACGAATGACAACATATAGTCTCAATGCACATCCAAGGGTTTTTATGGTTAGAAATTGCACCTAACATGGATACATTAAATTGGGAAGATCTACATCAAGTTGATTCTTTAATGATATTATTTTACCAACATGCAACATAATGGAATCCACATGATATTGATGCAATCTATGATAGAATACATCTTTCTGATCTTGATGATCCATGCTTGCTCACCACCAATCAAATATTTAGTGTTGATCCTAATAAAAATTACAAGGAAATTTTAAATCGGGTGAATGCCATTCCATATGTAATGAATCAACATGTCTATGAAAAGGTGCCAATTTCCAATGTAGATACAAAGCCCCATGACAACTATGACCAACCTCAATAGTGCTTAGCAACAACAAATGGCACAAAACTTACCTCCTAACAAGGAATGATGACAGAGTCAACATCCACAATGAAATCATGCTCTCAATATGGCGTATAAATTTATATGGTCAACATTTTGCTTGACACCATGTTGTACTTAAATATATAGAAAAGTATGCATCAAAGTCTAAAAATAAATATGAAATCCACCACTATATGTTAACTATAATATGATTTCCAATTGGAGTAGATAGCCTAATAATGACTATATCCATCAAAGTTATTCTTATAAACTATTGTTGACTATGACATAGGTGCACATGAAACATGCCACATGCTGCAAAAGTGGCTTGTAATATTTTGTAGCTGAACATTTATTATTTTATCTATTGGAGAACAAACCTTGAAAATTTTCATATAAAGCATAGATATTAAAGATAACCTTCCATCTTTCATTGGTGCATATGTACATCCCCCTTATTTTCAATGACAACATGATCATGGTCTTATAATAGTCAGAAAAAACTATTGAATGGAGACAAAGAAATGATCAAGCAATATTTCAAGTATTTCATCAATTCTTTGTAAAACCCTCTATTGATTCCCCTTCATTTGATTTATTTTGTTGGATGGAGCTCTTATTTTACAAAACATTATGAAATTTTGATGTGGACATTAGCTTAAATAGGGAAGACATTGTTACATATTAGGAGCAACTCAAGGACTCTTATAATCCATGGCATATTGAGTGGTCATGTGTAGAAGATGGAAACAAAGTCAATTCCACTAGTGATATTAATGACAACCAATAATAAATACAACCTGATATGTAATTGAATGAGTGGGAATATATTATTAATATATGTTAATAATTTTTAATATATTAAAATAATATTTGATATTCATTATACATATAAATATATAATATAATTATCTATATAAAATTATTATCTTATGTAATATAAATATATATAAATTTTGGATCCTCAATCTCTTGTTCCCATGTCAATGACATTGCATCATTGATTCAAGTCACACCTTCCAACTTTGTCATTGCCCCTTGCCATCACTACCCAAATCACCTTGAAATATTTCACCATTTACATGGTTTCTATGGACTTGCCTTTCCATATGACTTCATCATTAATCAAAGATCACCCTCAAACAAAATGTTTCCTCCCTGCACCACACATTGACATGATGTATGAATAAACACACAATGTCATTTCCACCATCAACTCCATAAATATTTCTTTTAACACTTTGAAAAAAACATTAGACGAGGTTAGTTGTCATATAGATATTCACACCCTTACTTTATGAAAACAAAATAATATATCCCTTCAACAAATTTGATTACAACACAATGTCATGTTTGATGTGCAATTTGAAATAATGGTGCATCCTTGTTAATGTGGAGACAAGACATTGATGCCCCAAAGACTATATTTTAGCTTTTATCCATACATAATACCAAAATATTGACACCTAAAATAATTATTTTAAGCTTAATAACAAAAACTTTTGTCATACTTAGACCCCTGAAAGAATGGGAAATACCATACGAAACATATAAATAATGAAAATTTTCAAGGTGAGTTGTGAGGGGATGGTGAGGGACAATACCTAGATATTTCAAATGATATAATACATTAATTCTAATATAATAAAATATAATATTATATAAAATAAAATAATTAATTATAATATTAAATTCAATGAACATGTTACCATTGGGAATAATATATATTAGTGTTTACCCCAAAGGTGTAAATTACATTAGAGGGGATGTAGTTATTTATTTTGATAAAGTGGGATTCTTTAAACTGAGAGAGTATGAGTTGGCAATCATATTAAACATGATACCCATAACCTTTGACCTCATATCACCCTTTATGTATCCAAAGGAATTCAAATTAGGCCCTTAGAGCACTATCCTCTTAGATTAGTCCCCTAGTTTGCTAGATGAGAATCTTAACGTGCCATAATTTTTAGTGATGGTTTTGAGCAAAAGCACTCTAGGCTCTACCTTATTGTGAATTTAGGTATAGATGGTGAATTTAAGGCACTGAGTTATTTTTTCATACTCCCCATTTCCTACAAAAAATAGAAGTATTACAATAGATAAGAGATAACCCTATAAATTACATATATACAACACATACATTTTTCACTAAAACTTCATAAATCATAATGAAGTTGTTACGTAACCAGGGCTCATTGTCAGGTAAAAAATATTTTGTTATTCTATTGCCGCCTCTGTTTGAAAATATTATTGGAGAAATCAAAACATAAATGTAAATTTACATATTGCATCTTCATTTATGTGGATATAAGATTTTAAATTTTTCATGATGAAGTTCTGCATAAACATCTCAATGGGAAAGATTACTAGTATAGGTAATCGTATTCAACCTATGTTTTCTAACACTCAATAGATATTCAAAATGTCTCTAAAACCATGATTAACTAACATGGTAATTATAATCAGGTATGAACCATAGCATAGAGTCTCAACACACATCCAAGGGTTTCTATGGTTATAAAATGCACCTAACATGGATACATTAAATTGGGAAGATCAACATCAAGTTGATTCTAGCAGGATATGATCTTACCAATAGGAAATAGAATATAATCCACACAACATTGATGCAATCCATGATAAAATGTATCATTCTGATCTTGATGATCGATACTTGCTCACCACCAATCAAATATTTAGAGTTTATCCTAATAAAGTTTCTAAGGAAATTTTAAATTGGGTGCAATGCCACAACATATGCAGTAAATCAACATGTCTATGAAAAAGGGACCAATTTCCAATATGGATACAATGCCCCATGTCCATTATGACCAACTCGATAGTTCTTATAAAAAATGAATGGCACAAAACTTAACTCCTAATATGAAATGATGACAAAGACAACGTCCACAATGCAATAATTCTCTCAATATGGTGTACAAATGTATATGGTTAACCCATTGCTTGACACCATGTTTTACTTAAATATATAGCAATGTATGCATCAAAATATAAAAAATAAATAGGAAATCTATCACTATATGCTAACTAGAATATAGTTTTTAATTGTAGTAGATAGCCTAACAATGACTACATACATCAAGTTATTCTCAAAAACTATTGTTGACTATGACATAGGTGCACATAAAACATCCCACATGATACCAAAGTGGTCTCTGACAGTTTGTAGGTTAACATTTATTATTTTACCTATTATAAAATAAACCTTCAAAAATTTGATATAAAGTGTAGCTACTAAGGACAACCTACCATATTCCATTCATGCATATGTGCATCCCCCTTATTTATTAATAACAATACAATCCTAGTCTTACAATAGTAAAAAAAAAACTATTGAATAGAGATAATGAAATGATCAAGAAATAACTCAAATATTTCATCAATTCTTTGGAAAACCCTCTATTAATTCCCGCTCATTTGAGTTATTTTATTGGGTCGATCTCTTAATTTATACAGCATTACACAATTTTGATGTGGACATTATCTTAAATAGGGAAGGCATTATTACACACTAAGAGCAATTCAATATTCTTACAATCCATGACATATTGAGTGATCATGTGTATAATATTGAAACAATGTCAATTCCCCCAGTGACAATAATGACAACCAATAAGATATACAACTTGATATGTAATTGAATGAGTGTAAAATCCTATCAAAAATAAACCCATCAAGGAACAATTAAATAGATGAATTGAATGAGTGGAAATATGTTATTAATATATATTAAAACAATATTTGATAATAGTTATAAATATAATTATATAATATTATTATCTTATATAATATAAATAAATATAAATTTTGGAACCTCAATGTCTTGTCCCCATGTTAGTGGCATTGCATCATTGATTCAAGCCACACATGTTGACTCTGTCATTACCCCTCACCATCACTACTCATCTCACCTTGAAATATTTCAGCACTTACATGGTTTGTATGCATTTGATTTTCCACATGACTTTGTTACTGATCAAAGCTCCTTGTGAAATAAAATGATTCTTCCCTAAACCACAGATTACCATGTTATATGAATAAAAACACAATGTCATTTTCTACCATCAACTACACCAAAAATATAAAAGTATTTTTCCTTAACCCTTTATAATAAAAAATTAGACGAAGTTAGTAGTCATATAGATATTCATGCCCTAAATTTAAAAATCCTTGCTTTATTAAAATATAATAATACATCTGTTCGGCTAATTTGATTACAACACAATGTCATGTCTGATGTGTAATTTGAATCAATGGTGCATCCTTGATAATGTTGAGACAAGACATTGATGCCCCAAAGACTATCTTTTAACTTCCATCTATACATAATACCAATATATTAACATGTACAATAATTTAATTAATATTAATAACATACCAAAATTCAATATTTAGACCCCTAAAACAATGAGAAATACCACACAAAATAAATGAATAATGAAAATTTTCAAGGTGAGATGTGAGGCGATGGTTAGGGGCAATACCTAGATATTTCAAATGATATAATACACTAATGCCCATATATTAAAATATAATATTATATACAATAAATAATACATTATAAAATTAAATTAAAATAACATGTTACCATTTGGTATAATATGTAGTAGTATTTGCCCCAAAGGTGCAAACTACATCAGAGGGGATGTACTTGTTTGTTTTGATTAAGTGGGATTCTTTAAAGTGAGAGAAAATGAGTTGGCAATCATATCAAATGTGATACCCATGGCATTTGACCTCATTTCACCCTTTATATATCTAGAGGCATTCATATTAGGCCCTTAGAGCACTATCCCCTTAGATTAATCTCCTAGTTTACTAGATGAGAATCTTAGTGAACTATAATTTTTAGGGGTGGTTTTGGGCAATAGGGCTTAGGATCTACCTTATTATTAATTTAGGTATAAATGGTGAATTTCAAGCACTAAGTTCTTTCTACATACTTCCCATTGACTATAACAAATATAAGGATTACAATAGATAAGATATACGCCTATAAATCAGATATATACAACACATACCTTTCCACTAAAACTTGATAAATCATAATGAAGTTGTTAGATAACTAGAGATCATGGTCAACTATAAAATATGTTTTGATTCTATTGGGGCCTCCATTTGAAATTAATTTTGGAAAAATAAAAAAATAATTGTAAATCCACATATCACATCTTCATATATGTGTATATAAGATTTTCAATTTTTCATGATGAAGATCTACATAAACATCTCAATAGTAGAGATTAATAGTATAGGTAGTGATATTAAACCTAAATTTTCAGGCACTAAATACATATTCATAATGTTTCTCAAACCATGATTAACTAAAATGGTAATTATACTCAGGTATGAATGCCAACACAGAGTCTCAATGCACATCTAAAGGTTTTTATGGCTAGAAAAGTCACTTAACATAGATACATTAAATTTGGAAGATCAACATCAAGTTGATTCTACAAGGATATTATTTTACCAACATGAAATATAATGGAATTCACACAACATTGATGCAATCAATGATAGAATACATCATTCTGATCTTGATGATCTATGCTTGCTCACTCCAAGTAAATATTTAGTGTTAATCCTAATAGAAACTACAAGAAAATTTTAAATTAGGTGCAATACCACACCATATATAGTGAATCAACATGTACATGAAAAAAGGGGACAATTTCTAATGCAGATAAAAATCCCCATGGCCGCTACGAGCAACCTCAAAAGTGCTTAGCAATAATTAATGGAATAAAACTTACCTCTCGATGTGGAATGATGATAGAGTCAACATCCATAATGTAAGCATGATCTCAATATGGCATACAACATTATATTTTCAACCCATTACTTCACACCATGCTATACTTAAATATTTTGCAAAGTATGCATCATTATCTAAAAATAAATCTAAAAGCTACCACTATATACTAACTAGAATATATTTTATAATTACAGTAGATAGCCTAATAAAGATTGCATACATCAAGTTATTCTCAAAAACTATTATTTACTATGACATAAGTGTACATGAAATATGCCACGTGTTGTAAAAGTGGCCTCTAATAGTTTGTACATGAATATTTACTATTTTATCTATTTGGAAATAAACCTTCAAAAATGTCCTATAAAGCATAGCTACTAAAGACAACCTACCATATTTTATTCATGCATATGTAAATCCCCCTTATTTCTTAATGACAACATGATCCTCGTCTTACAATAGTTAAAAAAGAACTATCAAATAGAGACAAAGAAATGATAAACCAATACTTTAAATATTTCATCAATTCTTTACAAAACCCTGTATTGATTCCCCTTCATTTGAGTTATTTTATTGGGTGGATCTCTTACTTTATAAACCATTCTACAATTTTGATGTGGACATTAGCTTAAATAGCGAAGACATTATTACACATTGGGATCAATTAAAGGACTCTTACAATCCATGACATATTGAGTGATTGTGTGTAGAAGATGGAAACAAAGTCAATTCCACCAATGATAATAATGAAAACCAATAAGATATACAACTTGATATGCAATTAAATGAGTCAAAAATCCTATCAAAAATACACCAACCAAGGAGCAATTAAATATATGACATTGACATGCTTGGACATTGAGACTTTGAAAATAAACATATTTAGAATCATTCTGATGTACCAATCAACATACACACAATCACACAATAATTCATAGATTATCAGTTCACAATAACCAAAGATACATATGATGGTGGCACAATCCAACTAATGATGAATCAATTATCAAGTAACCAACAAGAAACAGTCAACATAATTGGGAGGCATGCCCCAAAAAGGCCAAAACCAAACTTGTTTAGAATGTTAATATATGGAACAACAAGTACTTGTGAATTTTACTTCACGAACAACATGAAAATTTCATTGGATACAATCGTAGCCAAAGGTAAAACCCTAATCCTTATTCATGCTCAAAATGATTTTGAAACATTTAACATAAATACATCAACTATAAATTCATCCCTATGCATACCTATCCACAAAAGGAAAGCACTTGATGGACAAATATTAGTGTTTTTTTAAAGAAGAAATGAGATACATTGAATATGTGCCCATAGATGAAATTACCTTTATAGGCCTAAAATTTTTGAGAAATATAAATTTTTGACTGAATGATGCCTTTCCTCATCATAATAACAAAGACTTTGGTGATTTATTGATACTAATTATTGGGGAACTAGGACAACTTCCACCTTTAAATAATATTCTAATGTATGCAGGGAGGTATTTTGGTCACACATTTGATAAAATTTTGACATTAGAAATAAATTTACATCAACAAAGATCATAAAAGACAATCTACAATTGAGAAATTTCCTAACCATGATCAAAAATGCCAACAGATAGAGAAATACTGAAATATTCTGATGCAAAAAAATTAGGCCAACCTTTCAAAGGCCATAACTTTTGACACAGAACTCCATATGAGCTCTTTCACACACCAAAATTATTGTATCATTTTTTTTTTCTTACCTAAGCTATTGTATCTGCTTAGATTTGCTTTTGATATTTTATAGAGGCTAAAAGTGATCATTTAAGGGTCTAAAATGAATGTTTCATAATTTTTTTGAGAAATTTCTATTTTTAGAAATTATATATGTTTAGAATCAAAAGTCAACTTCAATTGAATTTCATTCCATAAGATAATTTTTAGTATTTAGGTTATTTTGGGAAATTTTTAGTGCCACCCATGCTTGCATACAAACTTACTATAAACAACGACTACTAAAAATATATATTTTTTTAGATTTTAGATTTTTTGAATTTTTACATGTCAACTCTAAATTATGAGTTGAGGTTTATTTAAGTAGGGTTTGGGGTTTGTAATTATTTCAAGCAATCAATATGAATTAGTTTTGAGTATTATTTCAAAATCTTGGCCTCTTGGTAATTTTCTTCTTCTTGATAGCTGTTGGGTTCATTATCTAGTACCAAAACAAGTTCAAATCTTAGAAGAGTAAAGAATGGCAAGAGGATTAGGATATGTTGTGTAGATGAACCTAACTATACAAGAGTTATAAAGATAAATTAAATAATTAACATGGGTTATCACCAATTAGCAGAGAAGACAACGTGGTGATGAGGAAGACATAGATCATGATGAAGTTCAACAAGAAGAAGAATATCAAGATCAGTCGGCATTAATAGAAGAGAGAATGGTTTAGGATTTAAAAAGAAGAAATGAAGGAATCAAGGTTGATTTTCAAGATAATTGAGGTAGTCTAAAACCATAAGAGTTTATAGATTGGATGAATAACATGGAGAATTTCTTTGAGCAGAAGACTATGAGAGAAGATAAGAAGGTAAAGTTTGCATATATGAAATTAAAAGGTCATGCAATGATTTGGTGGGATCAACTGAAGAAAGAGAGACAAAGAAAAGGTAAATAGAAGATTAATTCATGAAAAAAAATGTAGAAGAAGCTAAGGGAGAAATTTCTTCCTATGGATTATGTACAAACTTTATACAAAATATTTTAGAATTTGAGGCAAAAAGATCACATTATAATGGAGTATATACATGAATTTTATAAACTTTCCATATGAGTAGAGCATGATTAAATAAAATAAAATATGGCTTTAAGGTATGTGAATGGTTTAAAACTTTCTATTGAAGATGAATTTAGCATGCATAGAATACTTAACATGGAGGAGGTTTATCAATTAGCTTTGAAAGCAGAAGAAAAATAAAATAGACAAAATTTGAGAAGGACATATATTCATCCAAAAAGAGGTGGATCCATTTTAATAAGGGGAAGACGTGGGTTTAATACCACCAAAGGTGGTTTTAATGCCACTAAAGGTGAAGCATCATTTGGTGCAGAAAGGCAAGATGATAATAAGTAAGGGTTTCAATACCAACAAAGAGGAAGAGGATTTTAGAGAGGATACGATTATGGTGGTGCTAAAGGATGGTGTTAGAATCAACTTAGATTGTATCTCTATTATCAATGTGCAAAAGAAAGGCATAGATTATTTGAGTGTCCACACTATCAATATCAAGAAAGGAGGAAAAAAAGTCACCCAAGATTAAATCTATTTGAGGCTAAAATAGAAGATCAAAATACTAAAGTTACACCAACTAATGTTGGAGAGAATCTCATGATGAGAAGAATCATGCTCACTCCATGGAAGGATCAAGTTTAAAATAAATAAGGTGGTTATGCATGGTTTGTATCAAATATTTTTTGAATAAGATGTACTTTAGGTGCAAAGGTATGAAAAGTAATAATAGATGATGGTAGTTGTAAAAATATAGTTTCTAAATAAATGATTAACAAGCTAAATTTGCAATGTGAAAAGTATCCTAACCCTTATCATATTTCATGGTTTAAGAAAGGGAATGAGGTTACAGTAGATAAAAGGTGCTTAATCAAGTTTCTTATAGGAAAAACTTATAATGATGAAATATGGTGTGATGTTATTCATATAGATGCATGCCATGCATTATTAGGGATACCATCACAATTTGATAGGAAAGTAGTTCATGATGAAGCAAAGAACACATACACATTTTGGAAAGTTGGTGCAAAGGTATTTTTGTTACCTCTTAAAGAGGAAGAGAAGATGGAAACCATGCTCTATACTAATAAATATATCTAAGATATGAAGGTAGTAGGTTGTTGTTATGCATTAGTAGTAAATAATGAAGTAACAAAAATGATGCCAATAATAATAGAAGTAGCAAGAGTGCTGAAATAATATACAAATGTTATGTTCAATGAGTTGGTAGATGGTTTACCACCGAAGAGAGATATTCATCATCATATTGATTTGATTCTAGGTTCAGCTCTACCCAATCAAGTAGCTTATAGTATGAGTCCAACAAAACATTTAGAATTAAATAAACAAGTTATTGAATTTCTAAGGAAGAAGGTGATAATTGAGAGTATAAGTCCATGTGTAACACCAGTGTTGCTAACTCTAAATAAATATGGATGATGGAGAATGTGTGTGGATAATAGAGAAATTAATGAAATTATAATAAAGTATAGGTTTCGTATACCTCATTTAGATGATATGACGGATGTGCTTGCAGGAGTAACATGTTTTACCAAGATTGATCTAAAAAGTGGTTATTATTAGATTCAAAGTCATAAAATAGATTAGTAGAAAATTGCATTCAAGACTAGGGATGGTTTATATGAGTAGATGGTGATGTCATTTAGATTATCAAATGCACCTAGCATATTTATGAGGGTGATGAATACAGTGCTACGACAATATATTGGTAAGTTTGTGGTTGTTTATTTTGATGATATTTTGATATTTAGTAAGACTAAAAAAAAAAACTTACAACATTTGAGAATGGTAATGGATTTGTTAAGAAATAAGAAGCTGTATACAAATTTGAAGAAGTGTAGGTCTATATAGAATAATTTGGTATTTTTGGGATTTATAATTTTAGTAGATGGTGTGAAAATGGATGAAGAAAAGATAAAGGCAATTGTTGAGTGGCCTATTCCAAAAAGCATTATAGAGGTAAGAAGTTTGAAGTTTTTATGGCTTAGAAATGTTTTATAAAAAATTTATTAAAAAATTTAGTAGTATTGTAGCACCAATAACAGATTGCATGAGAGGGAAGAAATTTGCATGGACTTGTACAACCATAAATTTTTTTGAAATTTTGAAGAAGAAGATTACAGAAAGACCAATTTTAGCATTACCAAATTTTAAAAAAGTGTTTGAGTTTGATTATGATGCTTTGTTTGTGGGAATTGGTGCTATGTTGAGTCAAGAAGAAAATCCAATAACATATTTTAGTGGAAACTTAAATGAGCTAAGAACAAAGTATTCTACTTATGATGTTGAACTTTATTCAATTGTAAAGGCATTAAGACATTGGAGGTATTATTTAGTTCTAAAGGAGTTTATACTATTTACAGATCATGAGGCTTTGAATTAGGTGAATACACAAAAGAAGTTGAATAGTAAACATGCAAAGTGGGTTTCTTTCTTATAGGGGTATAGTTTTGTGTTGAACCATAAATTAGGAAAATAGAATCAAGTAGCTTATGTATTGAACAAGAGAGTAGAATTATTAACTACTATGATGAGTGAAGTAGTTGGATTTGAAGTTATCAAAGAATAATATGATATTGATCCATATTTTGGAAAGATATTTAAATAGTAAAGGTATTCATTAGCAAGTGGGATAGATATTATTCATGATGAGTATCTTATATGATAAGGTTATCTCTTCAAAGGGAAATAATTATGCATTCCATTTGGGTCCCTATGAGACAATATAATAAGGGAATTACATAGTGGTGGTTTGGCTAAACATTTTGGTAAGACGAAGACAATAGCCTTGGTGGAGGAAAAATATTTTTAGCCAAAGATGAAGAGAGATGTGACAAGATATGTTTCAAGGTGCAGAATATGTTAGGTGGCTAAAGGACATGCATAAAATACTAGACTATACATACCATTACTAGTTCCAAGAGGACCATAGATAGATTTGAGTATGGACTTTGTGTTGGGATTTCCAAACAACAAAGAGGTAATGATTCAATTTTTTTTAATTGTAAACAGTTTTTCTAAAATGGTTTATTTTATTGCATGTTAGAAAACCAATGATGCCACTAGAGTTGTAAATTTATTTTTTATGGATACTGTGAGATTGTATGGTGTTCAAAAAACTATTAATTCAGATAGGGACACTAAATTTCTAAGTCATTTTTGGAGGACTTTGTGGAAGAATATGGTTACAATTCAATAGTGCTTATTACCCATAAATAAATGGATAGACAAAAGTTGTGAAGAGGAGCTTGGGAAATTTATTGAGATGCATAATGGGAAAGAAGCCAAAGCAATGGGACTTGGCTTTACCACAAGCTATGTTTGCATATAATAGTTTAATGAATAGATCAACAGGAAATCCACCCTTTCAAATTATTTATGGGAGAAATCCTATGGGTATTTTAGACTTGGTACAATTTCCATTTACAAATTGAATTAGTGATGATGCAAAAACATTTGAAGAGCATAAGCAACCGTTTCAAGGAGTAAGAAGAAAGCTATAGTAAAGTAATGCAAAATATAATGCAATAGCGGATGTCAGAAGAATATCCAAGGTATTTAAAGAAGGAGAGTTGGTAATGATTTACTTGAAAAAAGAGATATTTCCAAAAGGCACATACAATAAGCTAAATTACAAGAAAATTAGACCATGTAAAATTGTGAAGAAAATAAATGGCAATGCTTATGAGGTAATTTTATCATAGAATTTTGATATATCTCTAGAATTTAATGTTTTAGATTTATATTAATTCCATGGAGAATATGGTCAAGATGATAAAGATGAATAAGTAAATTGGGAGAAAAAAAGTTTCAAAGAAGAAGAAAGAAAAAAAAGTGTAGGTTTTGGATATGAAGATAGTGAGCACAAGGCAAGGGAATTGTAAAAGGTATTTGGTGCAGTGGGAAGGATTGTAGAAAGAAGACAATACTTATATTATATAATGGGAGTTGAAGAAGATTGAGAAAGACAAATGGTAGTAGTACAATCAAGGCAACTCCCAGGAGCTGAGTTATTTTCAACGAGAGGAGAATGATATAGAAAAATTAGGTGAACCTTTTAGAGGCCATAACTTTTGACTCGTAACTCCATTTGATATCTTCCACATGCCAAAATGATTATATTGAAAAGTTCTATTCTACCTAAGCTACTCTATCTGCTTACATTTTATTTCAATATTTTTCAAAGGCAAAATTTGATCACCCAAGGGTCCAAAATTAATGTTTAATGAATTTTTGAATAAATTTTTATTTTTAGAAATGAAAATAAACTTTAGTTAAATTTGGTTCCACAAGATAATTTTTAGTATTTTGATTATTTCAAAGAATTTTTAGATCCATGCATGCTTGCATGCTAAACTTGCTATAAATAACAACTACTAAAAATAGATATATAGTTTTTTAAGTTTTAAATTTTTTTCAATTTTGTTATGTCAACTCTAAATTTTGAGTTGAGGCTTATTTAATCATGGTTTGGGGTTTATGATTATTTCAAGAAATCAATACGAATCAATTTTGATTATTGTTTCAAGATCTTGGCCTATTGGTAATTTTATTGTTCTTGATAGTTTTTTGGGTTCATTATATTCTCATGGCAATGAGAACATAATTCATGCCTATATAATAACAACAAAATTTTAAATACTCAACAAATTTAGAGACAATAAAAATATTGTTAGCAATGCACAATAAGTAATTTGAAAATCTTTAAATTCCCTTAATGAAATATGTAAAGCTAAACAAATAAAACATTAAAAAAACATATAAATATAATGATACTCAATTTAATTCAACCTTAATTATATGTAAAGGATAAAAATTCATGGTAAGAATGAATATATGGTTGTAAGTAAGATTAGTTAATGGAGTAGTTGGACAATTTTTTCATATTGTCTACAATGTAGATTAAAAGCTACCTTCATTACCCATTTATATATTTATTTCACTCAAAAAGTACTTTGGTCTCACACATGATACTTTCAATACTTCACATTTTACAGTTCTTCCTATTACATGAGGTAATCATTGACAATAACCTATCAAAATTTCATGGGGTCTAACCATGCATAAAGCAAAGGGAATGACTGTTAATTAAGTAATAATTGACATTAGAAACATTGACCATCAAGGGTTGACCTTCAATATTATATTAAGAGTACACCTACTCAATTACATATGTGTCTCCCTTGATATTACATTTGAACTCTTTAAATAATGAAAGATAGTCAATATGTAAAAGTTAAAAAATTAAAGGAAAGA
>JARHVA010009383.1:230000-270000 GCA_037957365.1 Torreya grandis
ATACTTGTGAAAAATTATGTTAGGAAACTTAAAAACATTATTTATCATTATAAACACAATCTCAATACAAATTTCATGTTTTACTCACAACCTAAGGAAAGGCATGAAAACACCCC
The DNA here is from genome assembly GCA_037957365.1 of Torreya grandis. NCBI lineage: Eukaryota > Viridiplantae > Streptophyta > Pinopsida > Cupressales > Taxaceae > Torreya > Torreya grandis. The sequence continues at coordinate 230,117 of JARHVA010009383.1, forward strand.
ATTAAACCTGTGGGTGCTTATAGATTGTATGGCTGTAATTTTGGGGATGAATTCTCTTTTAGTTAGAATTTTGGTTATTTAAATTGATACTATAAGTTTTTTCCTATCTTTTTAAAATTATACACAACCTTTCAAGCTCTCAAACACCAATACAAAAAATTTCATTTACTCTTTGCCTCTGGGTTTGTGTTAAGCTTAAAATCTATTAGAGTTCAAAGGTGGTTATTAAACTCATAGTTTGTGTATACATTACCATAAAAACATATACAAACTATCTAATCATGGTTATCACACCTCATTTTACCTTTGAACTTGATCATTCAGCACAAGGACTTGTTACATTTTCTTGTAAATGTAGACCTATAGCTCTAAATACCTGTATGTCTCTATTTTCATCTTTTTAAGTCCTTGATGGATCACTTTATGGTATATTTTAAACCCTAAAATCAACTATACATTACCTAAAAATAATTATTATGAGGTTATGATCTTCATCCTCTTATGAAGCACATGATTAGTCTCCTTGGTTCACTCTTGTGCAGGGAGTCTACTGAACTCTCTATTATGCATGATTAGGCTAAAATATTTTCATCACATTCTATTTAGTGAGGAAATATATCATCATATGTTAATGTTATAAATTTCATCCAAAAATTTATGATTAATTTTATATATTATCCTATTAGACCTATTGGTAAGGTTAAAACCCTCTTCAAGAAACTTAGAATGATCTAATATGCCTATATTTGCTTATGCAACCCTATTATAATTTTTTGAATATCTTGACTCCAATTGATGATACCTTTTTATAATTTGGTATCCTAAATGCATTTCAATAGTCTATGAGAATTGGGTGGAGTGTTTCACCACTATACCTAGGTATGATCAACTCTCAAGATGATCATAGAGATCTTAAACAAGACTTGGACCTTGTGTTATGCTTGTATGATAATAACATAATGAGGTCATGAAATTTATGAGAACATTTTTTTATCCCTTCCATGCTTTAAAAACTCCCATATCACTAGGGTTCTTCCATTTACTTTAATATATGCTGAATTCTTATGGAAGGTTATAGGTCACCATCATTTTTTAAATATTTAAGATCATGTAGGTATTTAAGAATGATTGAATAGAATCATGGATATGTGAAGGAGTTATGATAACTTCATAAACATGATCTCAACTATTAGAGACCCCAAAACATCAAAAATTGCATTGTTTTTAACTTACAAACTGCTCTAAAAAGAAGATTTATTATCTCCTTGACCTCACATGTGCTAGTTGATGTTTGTAAAATAATATGGAGGGAAATAATATACTATTTATGTCCTATAAAATATCATTCATGCTTCCAATGAGTGTCAAACTACCATTTCCATGTCAAAATTGAGCTAGTGGGATTTTTATAGGGGTTTAGACCACCCTACCTGCTTAATGTTTATTCATAATGGAGGAGAAATTAATATGAGAATTATGTCCATGTATTTTAATGGCATTAGTAACCCCATATTTTTCCAACATCATTCCTTCTAGTTCACTTTCTCATGTACAGACTCAACATTTGAAAGTAGTTGTTTTGAGCTTGCTAAGAGGTCGATGGATGAAAATAAGAATTTTTTTCCTTCTTTGGACCTGTAAAAGATTATTCAACCTATATTTGACATGGGGAAGATGGAGAGGAACACTTTAAATAATTTAAAATTGAATATAACTTGGTCAAATCCATACAAGTGACTGAACTAACTTCTTTTGGCATTGAAACTACAGTAACTAACCATTTTTTAAATTTGAAATGGACATATCATGAAATGTTTATCAAATTTACATTATAACACTTCTAACAAGTCATTTTCAAGTGTCTTACTAAATTAATTTGACCGTTTGGGGTTTAAAATGGTATTTGACATGTTTATATATGTTAGTGGCATATGGACAAGTTTCAAAATGACTTATTGACCTTTGATATAACATGAAACCTATAGGACATCAAAATATCATATAAATATGTTAAACATCAAGAATACCCCCTTAATATTATCTTTAATGACTTGTGTAAGGAAAATGCACTAGAAGGCTTAAACAACCTAGAAACAACTTTACCTTAACCTTTCCAAAAAAAGCTTAAATAACGTTAGACACAAAAGAGATACCACCTTAAAAGACAACTTGACGACTATAGATTATGATTAACAAAGGAAAAATTAGTTAAATGACATGTTTTTTATGAGACTCACTTATGGTAGCCGAAATTGACTAACAATGCTAATGATTATAGTAATCTTCCTCTATATATCATGTGATGGCTTCACAAAAACTAGTTTTACCACACCCCACCATATTTAACTTCCTTCTAAAAAAATCAGTTATGATCACAAGGTTTATTATTGTATGAGATTATTATATAAATATATATTATTTTATTATATATTATCATAATTTTAAGACACTTGATTAACTAAAATTTAATAAATATGAAAAAATATATTTTTTCTTCTTTTCATACATGGTATAAATTTCATAATTTTTGTTGTAATGTTTTTGTATTCTAATTTTAGTACGGTTTTCATATAATTTAATCTTTATATTTTTTGTAGCATTTTCCTAAAAAAATTCTTAATGCATTTTGTAGTGTTTAGGATTTCTACCATTATTTGCCCATGGTTTTTTTATTTTTATTTCTAGGGTTTTTCTTTGTTATTTTTCTCTAGAAAAACTTGTTTTATGATTTTTTATTTTTAATGTTTTGCAAAGGTTTATACGTGTAAATTTAATAGGTTTTAATGGTTTTGTAATTATACCGACAATCTATCTAAGTTAAACTCAACTCAACTCACTAGTTATTAACTCTTCTTCGCTTTTTAATAGTGCCAAATAAGGGTAATCTACACAGATGGAAGAAATAGGAGTTATACCAATAATAGAAGTAGATGAAACAAATGGAGACAAGGTCTAGAAGGAGCCAATGTTGGTAGGATCAAAGACTAAAATTAATAATTGAGTTCATGGTGCTTTGTTACAGTAGGATGCTTACCATGATCTAAATGATAAAGCTTCTACATATGCTAGGTTTTTTGGTGGCACTTTGGGCCATGGCAATAAGGATGATCTACAAAAAGGGAAGGGAAAAGGAGCAGCACCAAGAAAAGATAATCTCTTGAAAAAATGGAGAAAGTAAGGGAGGTTTAAAGAGATTATTTTGATAAAGCTATTTCAAAATGAGTGTTAGGTGATTATGTTTCTAAGGGTGAAGTTGTTGGAATCAAGCCTTTGGTCCTAGCAAAATAAATTACGTTTGTTTCATTTGAGGGAGACCAATCATAGGATTTATTAGAAAGGGAACAATACTTGTCAATATTAGGGATTATATTTTACTTTTCCAATCTAGGCATACGCTTTCCAACCTCAATGGGTAGATTAAGGATAATTGGTTTCCATTGATGGAAGGTACTTTTAGAATTTTCCCTTATGCTAAGAGAGATTTTATTATTCTATTTGATGTTTTAGAGGATTTGAAGATTGTATTTTATAATCCCATTTGGTCATGGAATAAGAGAATTCTTAATTTTAAATCTTAGTTTCCATGTTTTAATCTTCACACTGAGGGTTTCAATGTTAGACCATTTTGGGTGAGATTTCCTTTTTTACAATTACAGTTCTAAAAATATTTATTTTTAAAAGCCATTGGAAATTCTTTAGTAAAATTTTTATTTTTGGTCCCTAATTCTTTCTTCCATAATACTATTCTTTGGGTCTTGGTTAATCTAGATATTTCTAAAGATCTTCGTAAGTTTATTGATTTGAACATTCAAGATCATATTTGGAAGCAATCTCTTGATTATGAGAGTCTATCTTTTTGGTGTAGAAATTGTTTTGAAATAGGACATGTGGATAATTCTTGAAAAATTATTAATGATAAGAGGAGGATATATTGGTGGAAGGATGTCATTTCTAAGCATTAACTTATGGGTATTGATAGTAATAATCTTGATGCATATCTGAATATAGATAATGTAAGTGAAATTCCATAAACACCAATATATGTTTTTGATTCAGCACTGAATTATATTGTTACTTGTGTAGAGTCTCTATTAAAGGGGAAGGAAATTGAATCAAAAAGGTGCTTTTTGAAGGATGAATTTGAATTAGTTAATATCAGAGAGGAGGATATGGCTTAGGTTCCACTAGAGAACATTCCACCAACCAGTGTCCTTGAACTATCCATTCTTATCCTTCCTGTAATGAAGTGAGGTGGGTATTGGATGATTGTCAATGGTAAGAAAAAGGCAAAGGGATATAAGGTTTCAGATCCATTAAATATCACCCTCAGATCTAAAAAGGAGAATCATGTTGAAGGGCATTAGTATTCTATTATTTATTATTTTTTAGTTGTTCCTTTACTATTTTACAATTTTTTTATCAGATTAAGGTAACCCCATATTTGATAGGCATCAAATCTAATCGAGACACATAGGGGGTCTGAGTCCCTCAAGAAAGAACTAGAACAAAAAAAGATAAATGAAAAAACAACCACAAGCATCATGTCTTAAGCATAAAGGGGCCCAGGTCACTAGAGAAAATCAATCAAAGAAAGATCCACATGAGGGTCAAGGGAGGAAATCCAAGATAAATCACAACAATAGAGACATACAAAAAAAATCCCAAGTAAAAGAATCAAAAAGAGATTCGAGAAACCTCAATGCCCCCAACCATCAAATCATACAAGTCAAAATCAATTAAATTGGAACCAATGAGAGTGGAAAACCAGATTTACAAATAAGGGAACTCCCTATCCACACCATTCTTGATGGTCAAAACCATTCAAATTTGAAAACTCGGGGATCCCACCTAGCAACTCATATTCCTTTCATCCCATCCAACCCAATAACAAAAAACTAACAAATAAATCCTCTACCCATGTTCCACTAGCAATAGTTAGAAGAGTACGATCCATGTCAGCAATCTCATTTCTGTTTGACTAGTCAAAGACACCTTGGTAGTGGACATCATCTATCACTCTATGAGAGTCCAAGTTTCAGTCTCATTAAGACTCTTCACCACTAGTAAGATCCAAGTTTGATTTAGGGCAAGGGAATACTGAGAAATTAGACTAGGGTGGTTGAGACAAAGCTAAATGCATAGCACAATAATGATTCAAAGAATGGGTTCCTTGGTCATCGATGGATTTTTCTATTTTAAGTATCTAGAGGGAGGGCATCCCCTCTTACTCTTTCTACCCCCCATGACAACTTTATTCATTCTCATCAGCCTCTTGTGATTTTGTTTCCAGCACTTCATGATAGGTGGAGACATTTCTAAATTTAATGACAGGGAAAAGGACACTTATGCATAATGACATAATGGTTTAGAGTTTTCTGGTATGCTAAATTTGTGGTCAATAGATTTTTGACCTTGTCAAACTGGTGAAGTTCAGAGGATTTAGTGCAGATAGGGATTTGAACTTCCTACCTCTCAATGCCTTCAAGCCCTCTGTCAATGATTATTTATACTATCTCAAAAAGCCTCTTGTCCTCCTTAGTAGGCACAGAATCCATGTCTTAGACCTCTGTTGCTCCTTGCTATTGAAGCATCTCCATTCTCTTGAATAATTATGTTGTCTCTTTGCACTTTTTCCTAACTACCAGCTCTACAATCTGAGGATTACAACTAGACTGTATAGTTTAGACATGAATGGAGAGGTTTCCTCCAGTGACTCCTCCCTACTTAACTTGATCCTAATAGGTCCTAGTTTTGTTTTATGGTATTTTTTTATGTATTGGGTAGATTTAATATTAATTTGGAATGTTTGGGCAATTCTATCACTTTCAAGATTATGTTGTTTTATTTTCCACTGGGAGAGGATCATTTTGATTTTTTTTGGTCATATCTTTTTCTCCATTTTTATAAGATCCATTCCATTTTTAATCCTATTTTTTTACTACTAATAAAAAATTATTTATCTAAGGTTTATGTATGTTATTTTTTATATGCTTTATGTTTTTTAATAAGATTTTTAGTGTTTTACCTACTATTTTTTTTATAGTATTTCTACGTAGTTTTAAAAAAAATAAATGGTAGGGTTTCCTAATACTTCTACGATAAAATCATTTTTAATATGATTTTTTTTACATACCTCTCTTATATTTTCTCTAAATTTTTGTTCTTCTTCCTCTTTCTCCTCATGGGCTATTCATAATTATTCCTTTCTTTTGAATATAAGGTATCCTTCCTCCTCCTTATCACTAATACATAGTTGCTTTATCCATACCATTTTTCCTATTCTATATTGATTTAAATGAGATAAACTATTCCTTTCTCCTTCCCATCCTCTTTCTATCACAATATGTTAATATCTATTTTTATGTGCCATAAAAGTAATAAATAAAATAAAGAGAGGGAGGGTGCACCCTCTCCTCTTTATTTTAAATTTGGGTGGAAGGGTGACATAAAGATGGTCTAAGTTGTGCCACATTTTTCTTCTCATTTTCATATTTATTGACATAAAATTTGTTATTTTGTACATATAATATTATGGGTTTTTTAAGATCTTGGTTAGAGATTATATTTCTTAAATGTTAGTATATATGATATTAATTTTTGAGTTATGAAATAAATAGTTTTGAAGTAGATCTATTTTTACTAAAACATACACATACAAAGAATACGTATTTTACATATAAATTCTTATTTATTCATTGATAAATATTTATTACATTCCATACTACTCTTTAATCTACACCTTTATTATCTCTTTTACAATATGTATTTATACATTATATTACTAATAATTTGTTTCTTAATAAGTTAATATATGTATTATACATAGGTTAATTTATTTATCTTTTATATTTCAATATATTACCTTATTTATAAGACTACGATATAAATACCCATATGGTACCACTACTTAGTCAATATGAATGCCTTATATGATATTCCCTTTCATGTATTAATCCTTATGGCACTCAGATGAATTTTACCATATTAAATGTCCTTAGAAGGTATAATAATTTAATCTATCAATCCAGAGATGTATTCTATTATTACAGTAGGGTTGGGATTTTGCAATGATCTCCTAAGTAGTTATATTTTCTATTGAATAATCCTACCAACATTTAATTAGATTTTATTTCATTGTCTCATATTTTATACATCTCTAAAGAATCCTAATAGGAGAAACCCAAAATTAATTGGTTTACCTTATAGCACTTATTTTAAAAATATGGTAAAAAAATCACCCTCATTGTAAAAAAAACTTTCTATTTTACATAAAATTGGATAATACAACACTAAATATTTAATTATATAGAAATAATCGAATATAATTTTTAACTTTAATTTACATAAACAAGCATATAATATGACTTGAAAATTATGATTTCTAAAATTAAGTTCAACAAGCATAATGAGAAATATAAGATGGAAAAGAGAAACATATCTTATTTATTTCACTTCCCTTATTTGTGTAGATTTTTTTGTAAACAAAGACTATGTATAGTGACTATAGCCTATTAGTTTTAGAATCTATTGACTATTTCTAAATTTATATAAGATTAATTAATTTAGGATAAGAACTATAATTGATCCAAACCCCTATGTGTCAATCATGTCCATCTAGAAAAACTACTTTCAATAATTAGAATGTGATTTTTGAATGGGAAATATTGACAAGACTAAGATACAAGTGCAAATTGATTTTGTGCCTTACTAGTTAATTTTGTCTTTCAGCATTAAAGCTTTGAAAATTTCCCAATGCTATAGATTCTTAAATAATGTCTCTTGCCACTTTCATAAACATTTTTTCAAGTACACATGTGCCTAAAATTTTAAACCCAAGTTTCTTACAAAAAACACTTGCAATATCAAATGTGGGGGTGGGGGTAAAATATGTAGCTAGATTGAGCTAGATCAACCTTGTCCATTCTTGTTGAAATACCAAGAACTATATTACATTGTAAATTTAATGAAAAGGGATCAAAATCAAATGTAATTCTCACACTTGTGTATGTTGTGGAATGGTGATATACATATCTATATGGTCTTTCTCATAGCTTACCCTTTGTTCAAGCATGCAAATGGAATAATAATTCATAATATATCTCTAGATAGTAATTCGATATAAACAATGTATAACTTTGTATATCTCTTCAAATGTTTCAATGTTTATTCTTAATTCCTTCTAAAATCTTTGCTTATATATAAATATCTTAGAGTTTGCACTAAAAACATAGTGGTGCACACAATGGACCAAAAATTACTTAAAGAGGGCTAAAAAGAAATAGATGGAAAGTGAAGATGCATCAAAATTAACTTTTTTGAAGGACAAGATCATTAGGAAGGAGACAATACATAGGGCATGATATAGGATTTTTCCTATATCTTTTGGATACTAAAAATAACCTCAAAACAATTATTTTTAGAGATCTCTATTTTAAAATGTATTCTAAGTAAAAAGAAAAATAAAATTAGATAAAAAGGTAAGAGAACATCACAAATAGAAGTGGAGACTTAAAATACATGTGATATTAAGTGTTTAATTTTTAGTTAAGATCCATATAATCAAAGTGATTAAAATAATTTATGAAATAATTTTTGTGCCAAATTACATTAGAGGGGATGTATTTTTTTATTTTGATAAAGTGATATTCTTTAAAGTGAGAGAGTATGAGTTGGTAATCATATTTAATATGATACATGTGATCATTGAACTCATCTCACCCTTTACATATCTATAGGGATTCATATTAGGCCCTTAAGGGACTATCCCTTTAGATTAGTTACTTGGTTTGCTAAATGAGAATCTTAGTGCACCATGATTTTAAGGAGTAGGTTTGGGAAATAACACTCTAGGCTTTACCTTGTTCTGAATTTTTGTATATATGGTGAATTTTAAGACCTCGATTATTTCTACATACTTCCTATTTCTTGAAAAAAATAGAATGATCACAAAATATAAGATATATCCATGTAAATCAAATATATATAACACATACCTTGCTTCTAAAACGTGATAAATCATAATGAAGTTGTTACATAACTAGAGTTCATTTTTGGGTATAAAATATGTTTTGATTCTATTGGGACCTCCATTTCAAATTATTATTATAAAAATCAAAATATAATTGAAAATCCACATCTCACATATTCATATATGTGGATATAAGATTTTTAATTATTCATGATGAAGTCATGCATAAACATTTTCATGGTAAAGATTATTAGAATAGGTAATCATATTGAACCTATGTTCTATAACACTCAATAGATATTCAAAATGTCTCTAAAACCATGATTAACTAAAATGGTAATTATACTTAGGTATGAATGGTATTATAGAGTCTGAACACACATCTAAGGGTTAATATGGTTAGAAAATGCACCTAACATGGATACATTAAATTGGGAAGATTGACATCAAGTTTATTTTTTAAAGATATTATTTTATTTCATTCATGTTAAAGGAGGGATTTTTTTGAACTAGGGTCCTAAAACCCTAGAAAAAGTTCAAAAACAAATGAAATAATAGGCTGACTAAGCTAAAAAGAAAACAAGGACCACCACAGTCTAGAAACAACTACAAAATAGCCATGATACAACCACAAAATGACATAGTCACCAATCTTATTCCAAGCTTCTAGATACATGTTCCCAGAATGTTTTCATCTTCTTGAGGTTCATATCCATTTTCATCAATAAGCTTTCAAGATCTATAGTGTAATGAGAACCACTACTTTGTCCCTTTTTACCCTTACATTTACCTACATACTTGGGTTCAAAAAGTTCTTTGATATGTGTCCTAAGATTTTCAACATTTTGAATACTTTCATACATTGTATCTTGCTGAAATTAAAAAGAAAACTTATCTTATTGCACATATTTTCATTTGCATGTTCTAAGGTTTCCACTATAAAATTCAAACCCTGGATCTAGTTCTCCCCTTCTTTAGCAACCAATATTTATGACAACTTTGTATTTTCATGTTGCAACACATTTACTTTTCCCTTTAGCTAAGTAATCATGCACATAAACCATGTCATTATGGATTTTTGAAGACCCAGTTCTTCCATGATTCTATTTGCACTCTCCTTGCCTTTCAGTGAAGACACTAAGTTATTAAAATCCATGTTACGGTCTTTTGATTAAGGGATATCTCCCCTTTCTCTAGAGCTGCAGTCTCCCTAATCTCATTTTATTTCTTTGCTACCATATGTACCTAATAATTATCTTTTTCCTTCTCCCCCTCCTTCCTATAATTTTTAGTCACCACACTATCCCTATCCACATCAATGATAATTTCATTACCCCTCTTATTCTTGTTCTGCACTTTTTGAATGTCTTTTCCCCCCTATTTCCCACACTTTTATGTTTTAGGTCTTGAGGTTTTTGACATACTTATAAATCCATTTTTAATTTTGTCCTAGTATTTTCTATTTATTTTCAACTTCTTGACATTATCATTCTCAAAAAAAAAATCTTACTCCTCAAGACCTTGCTCAAGATTCTAGGATACTTAATCTAAACTTTTTTAATATTCCTAATATCTACATGTCCCTAATTAGGGTTCTCATTCTAGTTTTGAGAGATGTCAAGCATAGTTTTATTCATGACTTTAAAGTACTTGAGAATTATAAAAAATACTCCCTCATGCCTTGAAGTTGAGTAATTTCCATTCTTGAATTCCAGTATAGAAACCTCCATATATTTGAGGATAAATAAAGGAAGACTAAAATATAGTCCATTTCTAAAATAATTTATAATTCTAAACATAGACCATCTCACCACATTATATCTACCTTCTAAAGTAATATATTGCATTAAATGAAAAACTACCTCTAGAAATGACGTAAGAATTAATTCCCTATTAGAAACATTATTTAGCTAATCCAATTATTCACCTTCCACTAAGACAACTTCTTTATCATGTTTGAAATCTCTTGGAGTGTAATAAATCTTAGTCTCCTCAATTAGTAGGATAGTAACATGGGAGATAAGTTCCTTCTTGATGTCTAGGGTGACTCCATTAATGGCCATTGATTTATCCTCCCAAGCCTTTATAAACATGATGGAAAAATGTTTGTTAAAATCTTATATTCTTTCCATAAATCACACAAATCCATATACCTACAAAGAAGCAAAAACTCTTTCATTTTTCTGACTTCCAGTTGAAGTTTAGGCTCAATTCATTTTGGCAAGCCCATTTTATTTCTGTCACATTTACTCTGGTTGAAACTATTATCTTTGTTATCTTAGATAAACTAGGAAGAGTAGCAGTAATATGTTTTTTTTGGTCCATATAAGAGAAGCTTTGGCCCTTTTAAATGATTCTCCTTTGAAAACTTAAATTTTCTTCATAAGACCTAAGTTGTTGACTCATCTTATGTAAATTCAGGTCCCCTCTAGACACTCAAGTGTACATCCACATGCATTAGATTATTAGCATTCTCATTTCTTTCATTATTAACTTTTAATAACAACTCCATAGGAGGGTCTTCATGGCCTATCCATGTTTTAAAATTGATATTGTTGACTCCCTTATTTGCAAACCAATTAACAATCCCAATCCCTTATCTATATGTATTCTATATTCTCACCTACTAGAATGAGTTCAAAATGCCTTTAACTTCATCAATGACATGCTTGATAGACAAACTTTTAGGATTTTTACAGGTCAAACAATTAATGAAGTTCAAAGAATCTCCCTCTACTAAAAGATTTTCAACAGTAATTTGCTTCACCAATTTTATCCCCCATAATGAACTACAATGGTGCACTTGAGAGGAGAGTATCAGCGAGGGAACTTACTCTCAATTTACCCTCAAAGCTAGGTTTAGTGGTCTATGGGTATGGTTCTACCTCCATATTTAATGATCTGAATCAGTGTGTTGACATTAAATAATGAATGAACAAGTATTTTTAAGATTCTATAAATCCTTTGAGACCCTTTCCTAGATTACCAATAATGCCCTTTTTATTGTAATGTGTGTCTAATAACTAGTTTTATATCTCCTTTTCTTTTAATCAAGTTAAATGGATAATTATAAAAAAGGAATAATTAATGGAAGATGATTTTTTTTTTTTAATCTTGATAGTATAGATACATATAAACCATTTGAATCCAAAGAATCTAAATGTCATTTTTCTAAGGACAAGAAAGATGCACCTTTACTTCACCTACAAATTGCTCCCTAAATTTTATATATATATATATAAAGGAATAATTAATTGAAGATGATATGTTTTTTTTATCTTTATAGTATAGATACATATAGACCATTTGAATCTGAAGAATCAAAATGTCATTTTTTTGAAGACAATAAAGATGCACCTTTTATTTCACCAATACATTCCTCCTTATTTTATCATACACACACACACACACACACACACACACACACAGATATATATATATATATATATATATATATATATATATATATATATATATATATATATATATATATATATCACATCCCTTAGATAGTATTATGGACCTATCTTTTGATTCTTATTTGCCCACACCTATATATTCCTCCTAGGATTATCCTTTATAGCCCTCTTTGGCTAAACTTACTAATGTTTCTTCCCTTTCCCTTCTAGACTACTCTTTTGATTCTTATTTCTTTACACATATCGATTCATAATTAGACTTCCTCTTAGAATCCTCTTTGGTTACATCTCTTGATACCTATGTGAACTCTTATTTAATTTCAACTATATATTATTCCTTCTTCTCCCCTGTCAAACCTTATTTGGTTACACCCATAGTTTCCTCTATATTTGTAACTACACTATCCACTATGTATATTATATTAGATCATAATCATACCTCTTCCTCACCTCCTTTTATATAAACCATTTTATATCTTAAAGAACCTCTAAGTGTTTATTATCTATTAATACATTAGTTACCACTACTATCCCACAAAAAGAGCCTTATCCTTACACACCCAATTTATCTTTTTATTTTTCTATATCCCTTCACTATATTCATTCTTATAAATCTATTTAAAATAAAAAATCTCACAAAAATGATGATGTTCTTAATGATAATTATTCATTCTTCTTTTAGATTCCTCTTCAGACACATCTCTAGATTATCCTTTAGTGCATCATTTAGATATCATTTTGAGTCTCCCTTTTCATTCCTATTTGAACTCACACCTATGGTTTCCTCCTATTTAAATGATCTCTTGTATTCAAATCACACATTTTATTCACCATCTCCCTTGGAAACTACAATAAATAACCCCCTTATTTCAATTATTTATCTTCTCTTAGTTTGTCACTTATTCCTAAGGACGAGGTTCTTTATGAAATCTCTTTTCCCTTCTTCCCATGATGTTCTAACACAACCCATTTGTGATAAAATCACATTTCCTTCATTACATCTCATATCTACCATACCCAAATGTCATAGTTTTCCTCCTCCCATCTTACCACCTACAATGGAAAGCAATAATATTCCTCTTTTCATTCCTTCATGATCATCAAAACTATAATGATTATGATTAAGAATGGTATCATGATGAGTTTATCTATAGTGATGATGAGTATGTTCCTTATCTATAAACTTCTCTACTGCCCTTTCCTAACGATGAGAACATACATACATATTATGATGATATTTATCATTCACACCTATAAAGTAATATATGTGCATAAGAGTATTCTAGTAATCATAAGGTCATATCTTCTATGTTAAAAATCAATGAATATCCAAAACCAACCATTTCTAAGTAATAATATATTCATAAGATTACTCAACCCATCTACAGTAGTGTACTAATGTAAAAAATTAATTACATAAGTCATCCCTTAAATTATCCTCTTAATCATAAGTAATTTACAAGAATAAGTACACCATTTATCATAATAAATTAAAGCATACCATGCTTGGGTTGACTGTAATGCCATTTTTGGTAACCCTATTTTACATAATATCCTATATTCACCTTTACCTCCTAAGATTCAAAATCCTACATTTTCCATATTTTATGTAAATGGTGGCCCTTACATACACCTTCAAGCCTTTTGTGAGTTCGTGAATGTGTAAAATGGTAGCCATTTACTATCTAAAACCTTAATGATATTTCCACTTTGTTTATTTGAGTCCCTTCCTAGTGTATCCTTATCTACTTATCTTGAGCTAGAATAAAAAATCTTAATTTAATATATTCAAAACAAGGGACCTAGAATTACTTAGAAAAGGTTACCCTCTTTATACCAAAGTTAGAATGAACAAATTTTTAACTATGTCTTATGATTTAAAATCACTATGCATCAATTAATTTACTTACCCATACATATATAAGTATAACACATATTTTGTCAAGGTCTTATATATCGACTAAAAGAGAAGCTACTTTACAAAACATGTAAATCACTCATAACTCTTTGTTTTGAGGATTTAGCATTAGAAGATGAAATAGGTCTTGTTACCATTTATAATCATATACATTGATATATTGAACTATTTCAAGATAGTATTCAATCAGTTCCACTTAACAAAAACAATCTTTAATTAACACCCATGTTTTTTTTGTGCATCATGTTGAACCAAATCATATCAAGTTTAAGTGTTACATAAAAGTAATCAAAATTTTCCTAGAGTAGCTACTTATATATCTCATCCACATGATATGTTGCCTCCTTAATTGGATAAAAGTTTACTTGTTTTATGCCATAATTATTACCATCCTCCACAATGTTTGGATAAATGTAAATGAAAACTATTTTGCAATTTCTATGACATTAATAGACATTGTGATAATTATTATTATGAACTTATTGAAAAGGTAAATGAAACTAATAATAAATAATTCAATTCATTTTGAAAAATCATAACAAAATTAAAAAATATTTTCAAAATATAAACATTATAAAATGTCCTTTTCATTCTCTAAATTATATTAAAGATACAAGTGTTCACATTGATCCTAATTTAAATAATATCTCGATGCAAGAATTATGCCAAAACATAACTACTAAAGTAGCCACCCAATTATGGTTTCACAACCCAATACAGTTACAATTTGAACATAAAACTTTACAAATGCATGATAAATTAGATAATGTAAAGAAAAAAAAATACAAACACTAAAGCAATGTAGCCATATTTTGCATTCCTATATCCATCTAGTTGGAAATTTCACATTCTAATAAATTCCAAAGACAAAAAAATATAATAAGGCAATACAATAACATGTTAGGATTATATAATTCATAATGCATGTTCATGTATAATTAAACATGACAATTCTCATCATCTATGCTTTCTTTCTATATTTCCTTCAGATATAGAATGGGAGCATCTCAAATGTATCACATATTGACATACTAAGTTCTCACAATTCAAGGATTGTTCAAATACCATGTACTATAAAACCACAGTACCTATATAGAAAATATACAATGATCAAACTCTTTTCAATACTAACAACTTAAGTTCTCTAAGCATTTTTCTATTTTTCTATATTAATATTTGTAATCTATTTTATGCTAACTACATTTTTAAATTAAGAATCATTTTTCAATACACAATGTGTTTTCACAATGTATATGAGTATGATATAGAACATACTTTTACATGGGTTCAATGCTAGCACAACATTATTAAACTAGGGGAATATCACTCTTCTATAAGGTTGTATTTATCCACAACCTCTTTTTTATGTTTAGATGTACATTCCATCTTTCTTCAGCACAAAAACATCTTTCTTAGATTCAATCAGTTCACACATGAGACCCACGTACCTTGATATTACAAAGATGTTGCTAGCCTCAACTATTTCTAAAGCCATCAGATTTCTCAAGAAAATTTCTATGCTGTTAGGGATTCTCACTCTAGGAAGGTGAAATGTGAAATGTGAAAGGCTAATCTGATCCCAGCACTTCATAATTTGGAAGCTCAAGGGATAAATTCTTTTTTCGTGAGGATCCATGATATATTTAAATTCTTGGAGAGTTTCCTCATCCAGAAACGATGAATATATGACTAACAAATAGAAAAAATAAAAAAAAATAGGTTAACTTTGAGCCCATGAATTCACTTTTGTAGCCATGAGGCTGTCATGGCATTAAAAGGATAGAATAACATTGTTATACGAGCATAATCCAGTGACTATCACCTTAATTTTATCATCATAATGTTTATGGACATCTTATCTGACTTTGGCAAATGTATCTTGAATTCTCTATAGCTTCCCATAGAAACATCTCTTTCAGATTCAAGATTTGAACGTACCTTCTCTGAAATACAATTGTAACGTTAAGGAAAAATCGTAGAAGCTGGTTTGCATTCATGACAAATATGTACAATGTGAAGTGTGATCATTTGTCAAAGAGTAAACATATTGGACGGGGTTGGTAACAATTCTGAGATGCTTCATGCTATTTTGGACCATTCCGATCAAACCATTTTGGACCATTCAATACTAGTTGTTGGAACATGCTTTTGGAGGAAAATCAGACAAATTGGTTTGCACTCACGACAAATCTGTATGATGTGATATGAAGTGCAAAATATTTTCAAAGAGGGAAAGTAGTGGACGGCATTGTTGTATTCTACATGGACTGGATTAGGTTGGTAGGTTTATTCTACATGGACGCGAAATTGTTACAATTTGAAGGTTTGGTTTTGTTTTATAAAGTGACTGATGACATTTACCATGTTACGAAAAAATCTTTGATAAAGGAAGAAGATTCGTGGAAATACCATGGTTTTCAATTCGGTTTTGTAAGTGTTTTGGGATGTAAAAGATTATAGACATTTGGATTCTAACTAATTTTTGTTTTTCATTCAATGAAAAGAAAGATGACTTATAATGTTGGCCACTTGTTATATATAACGTATAAGACTTGTTGCATATTATAATATTATAGTGCCTTCACAATATCTACAAGACCTTAAAGCCATGCAAACACTCACGTTATTTTTATATAAAGTCATTGTAAAGTGAAGTTCATAAGGGTTATAGGGTTGTGCCATGTTGTTTTTATATACATATATACATATATAGATACATATATACATATATATATATATATATATACATATATACATATATATATATATATATACATACATATACATACATATATACATATACATATATATATACATATATATATACATATATATACATATATATATACATATATATACATATATATATATATATATATATATATATATATATATATATATATATATATATAATGGCCATCAAATAGGGTCTCAACACTCTTTATTATCTAAAAAGGAGTTATCGTATTATTTACATGGCCTCTTTTTAATAAAATATCGGCATTATGATCATGTTACTTCCTTACATCCAACCTAAACCAACACCAATAACATAAAGCATATACAGACCCAATTAATTATTTGGAAAGATCTATGAGGGAAGTCTAAGTTCAAACTTTAAGAAGATGATGTCTATCAAAATCATGCATAATGTACAAATTTAACCAAAATAAGTTGCTTATATATTATTGGTAGTCACGAATGTCATGGGTACATAAAATCCTTAGTCACAAAGTGCACCAATTTCATTGAGTTTACAAAGTCATCAATTTCAAGTCATACTTTTAAACTAATAATGACTATCATCACCATCAAAGTGAATAGGGTAGTAGGTCCACCACACCCATATGACCAATAGGTCACCCTATAATGATAATAATACTCTTATAGATAAACGTCCTTGGAAATTTCACATAACTCTCTCTTTAATAGATATTAACATCATAATTTCCACCTGTCCCATACAAGTTTTTTTGGCTTCAAATTTATTACACGCAAACAAAAAATAAGAACATGCATCCTAAATCACAATGTAGACATCTTGATCATCCACATGTCCCCATCCCACATTATTATGGATGTCACAAACTAGCAAAGATTACTTCCTCTTGTGGACTCCATGTGCATGTTGATTTTTCAATTCACATTTATGTGCACTCAAATCCAAAGGATTTTCATCCTTATACATTGTGGCTTTGTGGTGAGATCATATGTGACAGGATCTTTTCCGAGTAACACAATCACAGAAGGGTTCTCATAGTCATTACATATAAAAATACAATCTTAGTTTATACTATTTCACACTATCATTTAATAACAATGGTACCAATTCAAATATTCACACACTTAATGAAATTCATATTTGAACATATCTATGCATTAGAATAAAATTTATTCCAGGTTTCAAGGAGAAGAGTTTGAGTGTGTGATGTTAGGATAAAAAACATGTGTCACCATCACATATAATTATGTCTCAGAACAAAAATGTAAAATGCCAATTTTTCCCTTGTGAATAGTGGTCACAAAATTTATGGATATCACAATGTTCATGCAAAAGTCACAAGGTCTTAATGTCAACAAATTCCACAAGTCTCATGCTGCTCAAAAAATATCTTGGGGTAGTCACCTTATAATTAAAATCACTTGTGAAATGAATTTTATAGCATTGACCAATGAACTTATTATTAATTTGCATGAATTAATTTAGGTTGTGTCCTCAGGTCATGGAGTCAAGAAGCCCTTGTAGTTCAAGTAATCCGTGGAGTCGTCACAAGGTATGAGATTAGAGGGAGATCTTTGCTTTACTCAAAGTGGTGGGTTATTACATGTGGCTTAACCATGGATGTATTACTAAGAGGATGAGTATCACTATGTTAATCTATGTGGATGTGATTGTGTCAAGTGGCACAATATTTTAGGTTGCAAAAAAGAGTTAAAAAGAGTGACTACGATAAATGAAAATAAGTAGAGATGTTGATTTAATGATTTATTTCATAATAGCCATGTAAGTATTGTGAAAAGTATCATTTTATCTCTAAGGGATATTATGACCAATTGTAATACATATCTAAGATGAAATACTGTTCCACCTTATTTTATGGTTAAAATATTGAGAAATGTCCATAAAATCATCAAATTAAAAACTTCCTTAAATGTATGAGAAATTTATATCATAATATGTACAAAATTCAAATATCTCTAAAATTATATAATATAAAAATTATGTTTGTGATTGTTCTACCTTATTTTTTAGTCTTGTGTTATATTAGAGTTGGGTCCCTTATAAAACCCCTCTTTTACTAAATAGTAAAAAGAAAAAATTGTAAAATAAAATAAATTACAACTAAAAAATAAAATAACATTATCTATAAGGAGCGGGGATTATCTATCACCTAATCTTTTTTCAAGGAAGTGGAAATTTATAATATTAACATTTTTGTTAAATTGATTAATAAAATTTTCACAATATTATTTAAATTTCTTATATTATTTTATATTAAACAATAACAAATATAAAATAAAAATTTAATATTTAAAAAATATTTTAAATAAAATAAAAAATATATAATTTTTGTAACTGTAAATTTAAATCAAAAAATAAATAGTGTCACTAATTAAAAGGTAAAAAGAGTGACTACAATAAATGAAAACATGCAAAGATGCTGAGTTATGGATTTCTTTCATAATAGCCATTTAATTATTGTGAAAATAATCATTTTATCTGTAAGAGATATTATGGCCAATTCTAACACATATCTAAGATGAAATACTCTTCACCCTTATTTTATGAATAAAATATTGAGAAACATCCACAAAATCATCAAATTAAAAACCTTCTTATATGTATGAGAAGTGTATATCATAATATCTACAAAATTTAAATATCTTTAGATTTATATAATATAAAAATTATGTTGGTGGTTATTCTTCTCTTATTTCTTAGTCTCATGTTATATTAGAGTTGGGGTCCTTATAAAACCCCCCTTTTAATAAATAGTAAAAATAGAAAATTATAAAATAACATAACATTATCTATAAGGAGGGGGGATTATCTATCATCTAATCTTTATTTTAAGTGAGTCCAATATAGAAATATTGACATTTTTTTTAAATTAATTAATAAATTTTTCACAATATTATTTAAATTTATTATATTTTTTTATATTAAATAATAACAACAATTAATTTAATATTTAATATTTAAAAAATATTTTTAATATTATTTCTAATTAAAAAAAGGAATTATTTGTAATTGTAAATTTAAATTAAAAAAAATAGTGTCACTAATTAAAAGTTAAAGATAATTTAAATGCCAAAATTCTATATATAACCAGCCTAGAAAGACTAATAAAAATACCTTTCAGCTGCAATCAATAAGTAGATTTACGATGGTAGGAACTATGATAATTGGTAGGTATTTTTTAGTGCATAGGGACTACTGATGACATTTACCATGGTAGGAAACAAGCTTTGATAAATTAAGTAGATTTTTCAAAATAGCATGGTTGTCAAGTCAGTTTTGTAATTGTTTTGGGATGTGAAAGATTATAGACATTTAGATTCTAACTATTTTTTTTTCATTCAATGAAAAGAAAGATGACCTATAATGTTAGCCACTTGTTATATATAATTTAAAAGTTCTCTTTATTGTATATTCTAATATTATAGTGCCTTCTAAATATCTATGTGACCTTAAAAGCCATGCAAAAGCTCACATTATTTTTATATAAAGTCATTGTAAAAATAAATTCATAATGATTATAAGGTCGTACCATGTTGTTTGTATATATATGGAATGGCCATCACATAGGGTCTCAACACTCTTTATTATCTATAAAGGAGTTACCGTATTATTTACATGGCCTCTATATAATAAAATATCAGCATTATGATCATGTTACATCCTTACATCCAACCTAAACCAACACCTATAGCATAATGCATATACAAACCCAATTAATTTTTTGGAAAGATCTACGAGGGAATTTTGAGGTCAAAATTTAAGGAAAATGATGTATATCAAAATCATGCATAAAGTATGAATTCAAAAATAATAACCTGCTTATATATTATTGGTAGTCATGAATATCATGGGTACATAAAATCCTTAGCCACAAAGTGCATCAATTACATTGAGTTTACAAAGTCATCAATTTTGAGTCATACTTTTAAACTAGTAATTACTATCATCACAATCAAAGTGAATAGAGTAGTAGGTCCACCACAACCATATGGCCAATAGGTCACCCTATAATGATAATAATACTCTTATAAATAAAAGTCCTTGGAAATTTTAAATAACTCTCTCTTTAAAAGATATTAACATCATAATTACCACCTGTCCCATACAAACTTTTTTGGCTTTAAATTTATTAGACACACATAAAAAATATGAACATGTGGCCTAAATCACAATTCAAACTTATCGATCATCCACATGTCTCCATCCCACATTATTAGGGCTATCACAAAGTGGCCAATATTACTTCCTATTGTGGACTCCATGTGCATGTTGATTTTTTAATTCACATTTATGCACATTTAAATCTAAATTATTTTCATCCTTATATGTTGTGGCTATGTGGTGATATCATATGTTATAGGATCTTTTCTAAGAAACACAATCACAGAAGGGTTTTCATAGTGGTTACATATAAAAATATAATATTAGTTTATACTATTTCACACTCTAAATTAATAACAATGTTAGAGATTCAGATATCCACACAATTAATGAAATTTATTTTTAAACATGCCCATGCATTAGAATAAAATTTGTTCAAGGTTCCCAAGATAAGAGTTTGAGTCTATGATGTTAGGATAAAAAAACATGTGTCACCATCTCATATAATTATGTCTCAGACCAAAAAGGTAAAATGTCAATTTTGCCCACGTGAATAGTGGTCACAGAATTAATGGATATCACAATGGTCATAGAGAAATCAAAAGTTCTCAATGTCAACAAATTCCACAAGGCCCATGCAGCGCAAAAAATATCTTGGGGTAGTCACCTTATAAGTAAAATCACTTATGAAATGAATTTTCTATCATTGAAAAATAAACTTATTATTAATTTACACTAATTAATTTAGGTTGTGTCCTTAGGTCATGGAGTCATGAACCCCATGTGGTTCAGGTAATCCATGGAGTGGTCATAATGTATGAGATTAGAGGGATATCTTTGCTTTACTCAAAGTGGTGGGTTATTCCATGTGGCTTAATCATGGATGTATCACTAAGAAGATGAGTATCACTATGTTAATCTATGTCGGTGTGATTGTGTCAAGTGGCACAATCTTTTAGGTAGAAAAATAAAGTTAAAAAGAGTGACTACGATAAATGAAAACATGCAGAGATGCTGAGTCGAGGATTTTTTTTTATAATAGCCATGTAAGTATTGTGAAAAGTATCATTTTGTATCTAAGGGATATTATGGCCAATTCTAACATATATCTAAGACAAAATACTCTTCCACCTTATTTTATGGTTAAAATATTGAGAAACATCCATAACATCATCAAATTAAAAACTTCCTTATATGTATGAGAAATGTATATCATAATATGTACAAAATTTAAATATCTCTAAAATTACATAATATAAAAATTATGTTTGTGGTTGTTCTCCTCTTATTTCTTAGTCTCATGCTATATTAGTGTTGGGGCCCTTATAAAACCCCTCTTTTACTAAATAGTAAAAACAAATAATTGTAAACTAAAATAAAATACAGCTAAAAAATAAAATAACATTATCTATAAGGATGGGGGTGTTATCTATCATCTAATATATATATATATTTTTAAGTATAATATAATAATATGAACATTTTTGTTAGATTAATTAATAAAATTTTCAAAATATTATTTTAATTTATTATATTATATTAAATAATAAAAAAATTAATGTGAAAATTTAATATTTAAACAATATTTTAAACATTATTTTTAATAAAAGAAAAAATAATTTTTTTTTAAACTGTAAATTTAAATTAAAAAATAAATAGTGTCACTTATTAAAATTCAAAGATAACATAAATTCTAAAAGTCTATATATAACCAGCCTAGAGAGAATAAAAATAATAGCTTTCAACTGTAATCAATAAGTAGAATTACCATAGTAGGAATTATGACAATTGGTAGGTCTTTTTCAATGCATAGGGATTACTGATGACATTTACCATGGTAGGAAAAAAGATTTGAAAAATTAAGTAGATTTGTGGAAATACTATGGTTGTCAAGTCAGTTTCGTAAGTGTTTTGGGATGTGAAAGATTATAGACATTTGGATTCTTGCTATTTTTTTTCATTTAATGAAAATAAAGATGACCTATAATGTTAGCCACTTGTTATATATAATTTATAAGTCCTCTTTGTTGCATATTTTAATATTATAGTGCCTTCACAATATATATGTGACCTAAAATCCATGCAAAAGCTCACGTTATTTTTATATAAAGTCATTGTAAAAAGAAGTTTATAAGGGTTATAGGGTAGTGCCATGTTGTTTGTATATATATGGAATGGCCATCACATAGGGTCTCAACACTCTTTAATATATATAAAGGAGTTAATGTATTATTTACATGGCCTCTAATAAGAAAATATTAGAATTATGATCATGTTACTTCTTTACATCCAACCTAAACCAACACCTATAACATAATGCATGTACAGACCATATTAATTTTTTAGAAATAATCTACGAGTGAATTCTGAGTTCAAAACTTCAAGAAGGTGATGTATATCGAAATCATGGATAATGTACGAATTTAACCAAAATAAGTTTCTTATATATCACTGGTAGTCATGAATATCATGGGTACATAAAATCCTTAGTCACAAACTACACCAATTTCATTGAGTTTACAAAGTCATCAATTTTGAGTCATACTTTTAAATAAGTAATGACTATCATCACAATCAAAGTGAATAGGCTAGTAGGTCCACCACACCCATATGGCCAATATGTCACCCTATAATGATAATAGTACTCTTATAAATAAAAGTCCTTGGAAATTTTAGATAACTCACTCTTTAATAGATATTAACATCATAATTATGACCTATCCCATACAAGCTTTTTTGGCTTCAAATTTATTACATGCACATAAAAAATATGAGCATGTGGCCTAAATCACAATGTAGACATATCGATCATCCATATGTCTCCATCCCATATTATTAGTGTTGTCACAAAGTAGCAAAGATTACTTCTTATTGTGGACTCTATGTGCATGTTGATTTTTCAATTCACATTTATGTGCACTCAAATCTAAAGGATTTCCATCCTTATACGTTGTGGCTCTATGGTGATATCATATGTGACAGGATCTCTTCCAAGTAACACAATCATAAAAGGGTTCTCATAGTGGTTACATATAAAAATATAATATTAGTTTATACTATTTCAACATTATGTATATCAAAATCATGCATAATGTATGAATTTAACCACAATAAGTTTCTTATATATTACTGGTAGTCATGAATATCATGGGTACATAAAATCCTTAGTCACAAACTGCACCAATTTTGTTGAGTTTATAAAGTCGTCAATTTTGAGTCATACTTTTAAATAATTAATGGCTATCATCACAATCAAAGGGAATAGGCTAGTAGGTCCAACACACCCATATGGCTAATAGGTCACCCTTTAATGATAATAATACTCTTATAAATAAAATTCCTTGGAAATTTTAGATAACTCTCTCTTTAATAGATATTAACATTATAATTACCACCTATCACATACAAGCTTACTATTATTACTGTTGTCACAAAGTAACAAAGATTACTTCCTATTGTGGATTCTATATGCATGTTGATTTTTCAATTCACATTTATGTACACTCAAATCTAAAGGATTTCCATCCTTATATGTTGTGGATCTATGGTGATATCATATGTGACAGGATCTCTTCCAAGTAACACAATCATTAAAGGGTTCTCATAGTGATTACATATAAAAATATAATATTAGTTTATACTATTTCAACATTATCTATAAAGGAGTTACTGTATTATTTATTTGGCCTCTATATAATTAAATATCCACATTATGATCATGTTACTTCCTTAGATCCAACCTAAACCAACACCTATAGCATAATGCATATACAGACCCAATTTATTTTTTTGGAAAGATCTACGAGGGAAGTCTGAGTTCAAAACTTTAGGAAGATGATGTATATCAAAATCATGCATAATGTATGAATTTACCATAAATAAGTTTCTTATATATTATTGGTAGTCGTGAATATCATGGGTAAATAAAATCCTTGGCCAAAAAGCACACCAATTTCATTAACTTTACAAAGTCATCAATTTTGAGTCATACTTTTAAACTAGTAATGATTATCATCAAAATCAAAGTCAATATGGTAGTAGGTCCACCACACAAATATGGCCAATAGGTCACCCTATAATGATAATAATACCCTTATAAGTAAAAGTTCTTGGAAATTTTACATAACTCTCTCTTTAATAGATATTAACATCATAATTGCCACCTGTCTCATACAATATTTTTTGGCTTCAAATTTATTACTTGCACATAAAAAATATGAACATGTGGCCTAAATCACAATGTATACATATCAAAAATCCACATGTTTCCATCCCATATTATTAGGGCTATCATAGAGTGGCAAAGATTACTTCCTCTTGTGGACTCCATGTGCATGTTCATTTTTCAATTCACATTTATGTGCACTCAAATCTAAAGGATTTTCATCCTTATTTGTTATAGCTCTGGGGTGATATCATATGTGATAGGATCTTTTACAAGTAACACAAGCACAAAAAGGTTCTCATAGTGGTTACATATAAAAATATAATATTAGTTTATACTATTTAACACTTTCAATTTATAACAATATTATAGATTAAGATATTCACACAATTAATGAAATTCATATTTTAACATGCCCATGGATTAGACTAAAATTTGTTCAAGGTTCCCAAGAGAAGAGTTTGAGTGTGTAATGTTAGGATCAAAAAACATGTGTCACCATCTCAAATAATTTTGTCTCAGACTAAAAAGGTAAAATGTCAACTTTGCCCATGTGAATAGTGGTTCCAAAATTCATGGATATCACAATGTTCACAGAGAAGTCACAAGGTCTCAATGTCAACAAATTCCATAAGCCCCATGCGGCTCAAAAAATATCTTGGGGTAGTCAGCTTATAAGTAAAATCACTTGCGAAATGAATTTTCTAGCATTAACCAATGAACTTATTATTAACTTGAACTAATTAATTTAGGTTGTGTACACAGATCATGGAGTCATGAACCCCATGTGGTTTAGGTAATCCATGGAGTCATCACAAGGTATGAGATTAGACGGAGATCTTTGCTTTAATCAAAGTGATGGGTTATACCATGTGGCTTAATCATAGATGTATCACTAAGAGGATGACTATCACTATGTTAATCTATGTCGGTGTGATTGTGTCAAATGGCACAATCTTTTAGGTTGTAAAATAAAGTTAAAAAAGTGACTATGATAAATGAAAACATGTAGAGATGTTGAGTTAAGGATTTCTTTCATAATAGCCATGTAAGTATTGTGAAAAGTATAATTTTTTCTCTAAGGGATATTATGGCCAATTCTAACACATATCTAAGTTGAAATACGCTTCCACCTTATTTTATGATTAAAATATTGAGAAACATCCATAAAATCATCAAATTAAAAAGTTCCTCATATGTATTAGAAATGTATATCATAATATGTACAAAATTCAAATATCTCTAAAATTATATAATATAAAAATTATTTTGATGGTTGTTCTTCTATAATTTCTTAGTCTCATGTTATATTAGTGTTGGGGTCCTTATAAAACCCCTCTTTTACTAAATAGTAAAACCAAAAAATTATAAACAAAAATAAAATACAACTAAAAAATCAAAAAACATTATCTATAAGAAGGGGGGTTATCTATCATTTAATCTTTTTTTTAAGTAAGTATAATATAATAATATGAACATTTTTGTTAAATTAATTAATAAAATTTTCACAATATTATTTAAATTTATTATATTATTTTATATTAAATAATAATAAAAATAAAATTTAATATTTAATATTTAATTTTTTAAAATTTTTTTTTAATAAAATAAAAAAAAAAGGTTTTTTTTTAACTATATATTTAAATTAAAAAATAAATAGTGTCACTAATTAAAAGTCAAAGATAATTTAAAAGCCAAAAGTTTGTATATAACCAGCATAGAGAGAATAATAATAATAGCTTTTAGCTGCAATCAATAATTAGATTTACCATGGTAGGAATTGTGAGAATTGGTAGGTTTTTTAGTGCATCGGGATTACTGATGAAATTTACAATGGTAGGAAAAAATATTTGATAAATTAAGTAGATATTTTGAAATACCATGGTTGTCATGTCAGTTTCGTAAGTGTTTTGGGCTGTGAAATATTATAGACATTTGGATTCCAACTAATTATCATTTTCATTCAATGAAAAGAAAGATGACCTATAATGTTGGCCACTCGTTATATATAATTTATAAGTCCTCTTTGTTGCATATAATAATATTATAGTGCCTTCAGAATATCTATGTGACCTTAAAGCCATGCAAAAGCTCACATTATTTTTATATAAAGTTATTGTAAAAAGAAGTTCATAAGGGTTATAAGGTAGTACCATATTGTTTGTATATATATGGAATGGCCATCACATAGGGTCTCAACACTCTTTATTATCTATAAAGGAGTTACTGTATTACTTACATGGTGTTTATATAATAAAATATCAAAATTAATTTCATGTTACTTCCTTACATCCAACCTAAACCAACACCTATAACATAATGCATATGCAGACCCAATTAATTTTTTGGAAAGATCTACGAGGGAAGTCTAAGTTCAAAACTTCAGGAAGATGATGTCAATCAAAATCATGCATAATGTATGAATATAACCAAAATAAGTTGCTTATATATTATTGGTAGTCATGAATATCATGGGTACTTAAAATCCTTAGCCACAAAGTGCACCAATTTCATTGAGTTTACAAATTCATCAATTTCAAGTCATACTTTTAAACTAGTAATGACTATCATCACAATCAAAGCGAATAGGGTGGTAGGTCCACCACACCCATATGGTAAATAAGTCACCTTATAATGATAACAATACTCTTATAAATAAAAATCCTTGGAAATTTTGCATAAATCTCTCTTTAATAGATATTAACATCATAATTGCCACCTATCCCATACAAGCTTTTTTGGCTTCAAATTTACTACATACACACAAAAGAAAAAGAACATGTGGCCTAAATCACAATGTAGACATAACGATCATCCACATGTCTCTATCTCACATTATTAGGGCTATCAAAAAGTGGCAAAGATTACTTCCTCTTGTCGACTCCATGTGCATGTTGATTTTTCAATTCATATTTATGTGCACTCAAATATAAAGGATTTTCATCCTTATACGTTGTGGCTCTATGGTGATATCATATGTGATGGGATCTATTACAATTAACATAATCACAAAAGGATTCTCATAGTGGTTACATATAAAAATATAATATTAGTTTATACTATTTCACACTCTCAATTAAGAACAATGTTACAAATTCAGATGTTCATACAATTAATGAAATTCATATTTTAACATGCCCATTTATTAGAATAAAATTTCTTCAAGTTTTCAAAGAGAAAAGTTTCAGTGTGTGATGTTAGGATAAAGAATATGTGTCACCATCTCAGATAATTGTGTCTCAGACCAAAAAGGTAATTTGTCAATTTTGCCCATGTGAATAGTGGTCACAAAATTCATGGATATCACAATGTTCATAGAAAATTCAAAATGTCTCAATGTCTACAAATTCCACAAGGCCCATGCGGATCAAAAAATATCTTGCGATAGTAACCTTATAAGTAAAATCACTTGTGAAATGAATTTTCTAGCATTGACCAATGAACTTATTATTAATTTGAACTAATTAATTTAGGTTGTGTCCTCAGGTCATGGAGTCATGAACCCCATGTAGTGTAGCTAATCCTTGGAGTGGTCATAATGTATGAGATTAGAGGGAGATATTTGCTTTTCTCAAAGTGGTGGGTTATTCCATGTGGCTTAATCATGGATGTAACACTAAGAGGATGAGTATCACTATGTTAATCTATGTGGGTGTGATTATATCAAGTGGTACATTCTTTTAAGTTGTAAAATAAAGATAAAAAGAGTGACTACAATAAATGAAAACATGCAGACATGATGTGTTAAGTATTTCTTTCATAATAGCCATTTAAGTGTTATGACAAGTATCATTTTGTCTCTAAGGGATATTACGGCCAATTCAAACACATATCTAAGATGAAATACTCTTCCACCATATTTTATGGCTAAAATATTGAGAAAAATCCATAAAATTATCAATTTAAAAACTTCCCTATATGTATGAGAAATGTATATCATAATATCTACAAAATTTAAATATCTCTAAAGCTATATAATATAAAAATGATATTGGTGGTTGTTATTCTATTATTTGTTAGTCACATCTTATATTAGTGTTGGGGCCCTTATAAAACCCCTCTTTTACTAAATAGTAAAAACAAAATATTATAAACTAAAATAAAATACAACTAAAAAATAAAATAACATTATCTATAAGGAGGGGGGGCTAATCTATTATTTAATATTTCTTTTAAGTGAGTATAATATAATATTGTGAACATTTTTGTTAAATTAATTAATAAAATTTTAAAAATATTGTTTAAATTTATTATATTATTTTATATTAAATAATAACAATAATAAAATGAAAATTTAATATTTAAAAATATCTTAAACATTTTTTTTAATAAAATTTAAAAAAATAGTTTTTTTAACTGTAAATTTAAATTAAAAAATAAATAGTGTCACTAATTAAAATTCAAAGATAATTTAAATGCCAAAAGTTTGTATATAACCAACCTTGAGAGAATAATAATAATAGCTTTCAGCTGCAATCAGTAAGTACATTTACCATGCTAGGAATTGTGACAATTGGTAGGTTTTTTTTAGTGCATAGGGATTATTGATGACATTTACCATGGTAGAAAAAAACATTTGATAAATTAAGTATATTTGTGGAAATACAATGGTTGTCAAGTTAGTTTCGTAAGTGTTTTGGGATGTAAAAGATTATAGACATTTGGATTCCAACTTTTCATTCAATGAAAAGAAAGATGACCTATAATGTTGGCCACTCGTTATATATAACCTGGAAGTTCTCTTTGTTGCATATTATAATATTATAGTGCCTTCACAATATCTATGCGACCTTAAAGCCATGCAAAAGCTCACGTTATTGTTATATAAAGTCATTGTAAAAAGACATTCATAAGGGATATAGGGTAGTACCATGTTGTTTGTATATATATGGAATGGCCATCACATAGGGTCTCAACACTCTATATTACCTATAAAGGAGTTAATGTATTATTTACA
The DNA here is from genome assembly GCA_037957365.1 of Torreya grandis. NCBI lineage: Eukaryota > Viridiplantae > Streptophyta > Pinopsida > Cupressales > Taxaceae > Torreya > Torreya grandis. The sequence continues at coordinate 260,388 of JARHVA010009383.1, forward strand.
TGGCCTCAATATAATAAAATATCAGTATTATGATCATGTTACTTCCTTACATCCAACCTAAACCAACACCTATAGCATAATGCATATACAAACCCAATTCTAACACATATCTAAGATGAAATACTCTTCCACCTTATTTTATGATTAAAATATTGAGAAACATCCATAAAATCATCAAATTAAAAACTTCCTTATATGTATGACAAATATATATCATAATATTTACAACATTTAAATATCTCTAAAATTATTTAATATAAAAGTTATGTTGGTGGTTGTTCTTCTCTTATTTCTTAGTCTCATGTTATATTAGCATTAGGGCCATTATAAAAGCCCTCTTTTACTAAATAGGAAAAACAAAAAATTATAAACTAAAATAAAATACAACTAAAAAATAAAATAACATTAACTATGAGGGGGGTTATCTATCATCTCATATATTTTTTTAATTGAGTATAATATAATAATATGAATATTTTTGTTAAATTAATTAATAAAATTTTCACAATATTATTTAAATTTATTATATTATTTTATATTAAATAATAACAAAGAAAATGAATATTTAATATTTAAAAAATATTTTAAACATTATTTTTAATAAAATAAAAACCAAATATTTTTTTAACTGTAAATTTAAATAAAAAAATAAGTAGTGTCACTTATTAAAAGTCAAAGATAACTTAAATGTACAATGTCTATATATAACCAGCCTAGAGAGAATAATAATAATAATAATAATAATAATAATAATAATAATAATAATAATAATAATAATAATAATAATAATAGCTTTCAGCTGCAATCAATAAGTAGATTTACTATGGTAGGAATTGTGACAATTGGTAGGTTTTTTGTAGTGTATAGGGATTACTGATGACTTTTACCATGGTAGGCAAAAAAGCTTTGATAAATTAAGTATATTTGTGGAAATACCATGGTTGTCAAGTCAGTTTCATAAGTGTTTTAGGATGTGAAAGATTATAGACATTTGGATTCCAACTAATTTTTTTTTCATTCAATGAAAGGAAAGATGGCCTATAATGTTGAACACACATTATATATAATGTATATGCCCTCTTTGTTGCATATTATAATATTATAATCCCTTCACGATATCTATGTGACTTTAAAGCCATGCAAAGCTCATGTTATTTTTATATAAAGTCATTATAAAAACAAGTTCATAAGGGTTATAGGGTAGTACCATGTTGTTTGTATATATATGCAATGGTCATCACATAGGGTCTCAACACTCTTCATTATCTATAAAGGAGTTACCATATTATTTACATGGCCTCTATTTAATAAAATATCAGCATTATGATCATGTTGCTTCCTTACATCCAACCTAAACCAACACCTATAGCATAATGCATATATAGACACAATTAATTTTTTGGAAAGATCTACAAGGGAAGTCTGAGTTCAAAACTTTAGGAAGATGATGTATATCAAAATCATTGCATAAAGTATGAATTTAACCAAAATAAGTTGCTTATATATTAATGGTAGTCATGAATATCATGGGTACATAAAATCCTTAGCCACAAAGTGCACCAAATTCATTGAGTTTACAAAGTCATCAATTTTGAGTCATAATTTTAAACTAGTAGTGACTATCATCACAATCAAAGTGAATAGGGTAGTAGGTCTACCACACCCATATGGTTAATAGGTCACCCTATAATTATAATAATACCTTAACAAATAAAATTCATTGGAAATTTTACATAACTCTCTCTTTAATAGATATTAACATCATAATTGCCACCTGTCCCATACAAGCTTTTTTCACTTCAAATTTATTACATGCACATAAAAAAAATGAACATGTGGCCTAAATCACAATGTAGACATATCGATCATCCACATGTCTCCATCCCACATTATTAGGGCTGTCACAAAGTGGCAAAGATTACTTCCTCTTGTGGACTCCACATGCATGTTGATTTTTCAATTCACATTTATGTGCACTCAAATATAAAGGGTTTTCATCCTTCTAATTTGTGGATCTATGGTGACAACATATGTGACGGGATATTTTCCAAGTAACACAATCACAAAAGTTTTCTAATAGTGGTTACATATAAAAATATAATATTAATTTAACTTATTTCACACTCTCAATTAATAACAATGTTACAAATTCAGTTATTCACACCATTAATGAAATTCATATTTTAACATGCCCATGCATTAGAATAAAATTTGCTCAAGGTTCCCAAGAGAAGAGTTTGAGTGTGTGATGTTAGGATTAAAAACATGTGTCACCATCTCCAATAATTGTGTCTCAAACCAAAAGGCTAAACAATAAATTTTGCCCTTGTGAATAGTGGTCACAAAATTTATGGATATCATAATGTTCACAGAGAAGTCACAAGGTCTCAATGTCAACAAATTCCACAAGGCCCATGCAGGTCAAGAAATATCTTGGGGTAGTCACCTTATAAGTAGAATCGCTTGTGAAATGAATTTTCTAGCATTGACCAATTAACTTATTATTAATTTGCACTAATTAATTTAGGTTGTGTCCTGAGGTCATGGAGTCATGAACCCAATGTGGTATAGGAAATCCATGGAGTGGTCACAAGCTATGATATTAGAGGGAGATCTTTGCTTTAATCAAAGTGGTGGGTTATTCCATGTGGCTTAATCATGAATGTATCACTAGGAGGATGAGTATCACTATGTTAATCTATGTGGGTGTGATTGTGTCAAGTGGCACAATCTTTTAGGTTTCAAAATAAAGTTAAAAAGAGTGACTACAATAAATGGAAACATGTAGAGATGCTGCATTAAGGATTTATTTCATAATAGCCATGTAAGTATTGTGAAAAGTATCATTTTGTCTCTAAGGGATATTACGGCCAATATTAACACATATCTAAGAAGAAATACTCTTTCACCTTACTTTAGGATTATAATATTGAGAAACATTCATAAAATAATCAAATTAAAAACTTCCTTATATGTATGAGAAATGTATATCATAATATGTACAAAATTCAAATATCTCTAAAATTATATAATATAAAAATTATGTTGGTGGTTGTTCTTCTCTTATTTCTTAGTCTCATGTTATATTAGTGTAGGGCTCCTTATAAAACACCTCTTTTACTAAATAGTAAAAACAAAAAATTATAAAATAAAATAAAATACAAATAAAAAATAAAATAACATTACTTATAAGAAGGGGGGGTTATCTATCATCTAGTCTTTTTTTTAAAGTGTGTGTAATATAATAATATGAACATTTTTGTTAAATTAATTAATAAAATCTTCAAAATCTTATTTAAATTTATGATATTATTTTATAATAATTAATAAAAAAAATAAAATGAAAATTTAATATTTAAAAAATATTTTAAAATTTATTTTTAATAACATAAAAAATAAATATTTTTTAAAGTGTAAATTTAAATTAAAAAAATAGTGTCAGTAATTAAAAGTCAAATATAATTTAAATGGAAAAAAGTTTGTATATAACCAGCGTAGAGAGAATAATAATAATAATAATAGCTTTCAGCTGCAATCAATAAGTAGATTTACCATAGTAGGAATTGTGATAATTGGTAGGTTTTTTTAGTGCATAGGGATTACTGATGAAATTTACCATGGTAGGAAAAAAGCTTTGATAAATTAAGTAGATTTATTGAAATACCATGGTTGTCATGTCAGTTTCGTAAGTGTTCTGGGATGTGAAATATTATAGACATTTGGATTCCAACTATTTTTTTTCATTCAATGAAAAGAAAGATGACCTATAATGTTGGCCGCTCATTATATATAATTTAAAAGTCCTCTTTGTTTTATAATATAATATTATAGTGCCTTCACAATATCTATGTGACCTTAAAGCCATGCAAAATCTCACGTTATTTTTATATAAATTCATTGTAAAAAGAAGTTCATAAGGGTTATAAGGTAGTACCATGTTGTTTGTATATATATGGAATGGCCATCATATAGGATCTCAAAACTATTTATTATCTATAAAGGAGTTACCGTAGTATTTACATGGCCTCTATATAATAAAATATCAGAATTATGATCATGTTACTTCCTTACATCCAACCTAAACCAACACCTATAGCATAATGCATATACAAACCCGATTAATGTTTTGGAAAGATCTAAGAGGGAAGTCTGAGTTCAAAACATCAGGAAGATGATGTCTATAAAAATCATGCATAATGTATGAATATAACCAAAATAAGTTGCTTATATATTATTGGTATTCATGAATATCATGGGTACTTAAAATCCTTAGCCACAAAGTGCACCAATTTCATTGAGTTTACAAATTCATCAATTTCAAGTCATAATATTAAACTAGTAATGACTATCATCACAATAAAAGTGAATAGGTTGGTAGGTCCACCACACCCATATGGCCAATAGGTCACCCTATAATGATAATAATACCCTTATAAATAAAAGTCCTTGGAAATTTTACATAACTCTCTCTTTAATAGATATTAACATCATAATTGCCACCTGTCCCATACAAGCTTTTTTGGCTTCAAATTTATTACATGCACAAAAAAAAGATTAACATGTGGCTTAAATCACAATGTAGACATATCGATCATCCACATGTCTCCATCTCACATTATTAGGGCTATTAAAAAGTGGCAAAGATTACTTCCTCTTTTGGACTCCATGTGCATGTTGATTTTTCAATTCATATTTATGTGCACTCAAATCTAAAGGATTTTCATCCTTATATGTTGTGGCTCTGTGGTGATATCATATGTGATGGGATCTTTTCCAATTAACACAATCACAGAAGGATTCTCATAGTGGTTACATATAAAAATATAATATTATTTTATACTATTTCAAACTCTCAATTAATAACAATGTCACATATTCAGATATTCATATAATTAATGAAATTCATATTTCAACATGCCCATTTATTAGAATAAAATTTCTTCAAGTTTTCCAAGAGAAGATTTTGAGTGTGTGATGTTAGAATAAAAAATATGTGTCACCATCCCAGATAATTGTGTCTCAGACCAAAATGGTAAAATGTCAATTTTGCCCATGTGAATAGTGGTCACAAAATTCATGGATATCACAATGTTTATAGAAAATTCAAAAGGTCTCAATGTCAACAAATTTCGCAAGGCCTATGCGGCTCAAAAAATATCTTGGGGTAGTAACCTTATAAGTAAAATCACTTGTGAAATGAATTTTCTAGCATTGACCAATGAACTTATTATTAATTTGAACTAATTAATTTAGGTTGTGTCCTCAGGTCATGGAGTCATGAACCCCATGTAGTGTAGCTAATCCATGGAGTGGTCATAATGTATGAGATTAGAGGGAGATATTTACTTTTCTCAAAGTGGTGGGTTATTCCATGTGGCTTAATCATGGATGTATCACTAAGAGGATGAGTATCACTATGTTAATCTATGTAGGTGTGATTGTGTCAAGTGGTACATTCTTTTAGGTTGCAAAATGAAGTTAAAAAGATCGACTACAATAAATGAAAACATGCAGACATGATGTGTTAAGTATTTCTTTCATAATAAGCATGTAAGTATTATGACAAGTATCATTTTGTCTCTAAAGGATATTATGGCCAATTCAAACACATATCTAAGATGAAATACTCCTCCACCATATTTTATGGCTAAAATAGTGAGATACGTCCATAAAATTATCAAATTAAAAACTTCCTTATATATATGAGAAATGTATATCATAATATCTACAAACTTTAAATATCTCTAAAATTATATAATATAAAAATGATATTGGTTGTTGTTCTTCTCTTATTTATTAGTCTCATGTTATATAAAGTCATTGTAAAAAGACATTAATAAGGGTTATAGGGTAGTACCATGTTGTTTGTATACAAATGGAATGGCCATCACATAGGGTCTCAACACTCTTTAATATTTATAAAGGAGTTACTGTATTATTTACATGGCCTGTATATAATAAAATATCAGCATTATGATCATGTTACTTCCTTACGTCCAACCTAAACCAACACATATAGCATAATGCATATACAGACCCAATTCTAACACCTAAGGGATATTATGGCTAATATTAACACATATCGAAGATGAAATACTCTTACACCTTATTTTATGATTAAAATATTGAGAAACATCCATAAACTCATCAAATTAAAAACTTCCTTATATTTATGAGAAATATATATCATAATATGTACAAAATTTAAATATCTCTAAAATTATATAATATAAAAACTATGTTGGTGGTTGTTCTTCTCTTATTTCTTAGTCTCATGTCATATTAGTGTTAGGGCCGTTATAAAATCCCTCTTTTACTAAATAGTAAAAACATAAAATTATAAACTAAAATAAAATACAACTAAAAAATAAAATAACATTAACTATAAGGAGGGGGGGTTATCCATCATCTAATATATATATTTTTAAGTGAGTATAATATAATAATATGAACATTTTTGTTAAACTAATTAATAAATTTCTTACAATATTATTTAAATTTATTATATTATTTTATATTAAATAATAACATAAAAAATGAAAATTTAATATTTAAAAAATATTTTAAACATTATTTTTAATAAAATAAAAAATAATTTTTTTAACTGTAAATTTAAATTAAAAAATAAATCGTGTCACTTATTAAAAGTCAAAGATAAATTATATGCCAAATGTATGTATATAACCAGCCTAGAGAGAATAATAATAATAGCTTTTAGCTGCAATAAATAAGTAGATTTACCATGGTAGGAATTGTGACAATTGGTAGGTTCTTTTTAGTGCATAGGGATTACTGATGACATTTACCATGGTAGGCAAAAAGCTTTGATAAATTAAGTATATTTGTGGAAATACCATGGCTGTCAATTCGGTTTCGTAAGTGTTTTAGGATGTGAAAGATTATAGATATTTGGATTCCAACTAATTTTTTGTTCATTCAATGAAAAGAAAGATGACCTATAATGTTGACCACTCGTTATATATAATGTATAAGTCCTCTTTGTTGTATATTATAATATTATAGTACCTTCACAATATCTATGTGACATTAAAGCCACGCAAAAACTCACATTATTTTTATATAAAGTCATTGTAAAAGGAAGTTCATAAGGGTTATAGGGTAGTACCATGTTATTTGTATATATATGGAATGGCCATCACATAGGGTCTCAACACTCTTCATTATCTATAAAGGAGTTACTATATTATTTACATGGCCTCTATTTAATAAAATATCAGCATTATGATCATGTTACTTCCTTACATCCATCTTAAACCAACACCTATAGCATAATGCATATACAGACCCAATTAATTTTTTGGAAAGATCTACAAGGGAAGTCTGAGTTCAAAACATCAGGAAGATGATGTATATCAAAATCATGCATAATGTATGAATTTAACCAAAATAAGTTTCTTATATATTATTGGTAGTCAAGAATATCATGGGTACATAAAATCCTTAGCTACAAAGTGTACCAAATTCATTGAGTTTATAAAGTCATCAATTTTGAGGCATACTTTTAAACTAGTAGTGACTATCATCACAATCAAAGTGAATAGGGTAGTAGCTCCATGACACCCATATGGCTAATAGGTCACCGTATAATGATAATAATACCCTTAGAAATAAAAGTCCTTAGAAATTTTACATAACTCTCTCTTTAATAGATATTAACATCATAATTTCCACATGTCTCATACAAGCTTTTTTGGCTTCAAATTTATTACATGCACATAAAAAATATGAACATGTGGCCTAAATCACAATGTAGACATATCGATCATCCACATGTCTCCATTCAACATTATTAGGGCTGTCACAAAGTGGCAAAGATTACTTCTTCTTGTGGACTCAATGTGCATGTTGATTTTTCAATTCACATTTGTGTGCACTCAAATCTAAAGGATTTTCATCCTTATAATTTGTGTCTCTGTGGTGATATCATATATGATAGGATCTTTTCCAAGTAACGCAATCAAAAAAGGGTTCTCATAGTGGTTACATATAAAATATAATATTAGTTTATACTATTTCACACTCTCAATTAATAACAATGTTATAGATTCAGCTATTCATACCATTAATGAAATTCATAGTTTAACATGCCCATGCATTAGAATAAAATTTGTTCAAGGTTCCCAAGATAAGAGTTTGAGTGTGTGATGTTAGGATAAAAAACATGTGTCACCATCTCAGATAATAGTGTCTCAGACCAAAAAGCTAAACTATAAATTTTGCCCTTGTGAATAGTGGTCACAAAATTCATGGATATCACAATGTTCATAGAGAAGTCACAAGGTCTCAATGTCAACAAATTGCACAAGGCCCATGCGGCTCAAAAAATATCTTGGGGTAGTCACCTTATAAGTAAAATCACATGTGAAATGAATTTTCTAGCATTGACTAATGAGTTTATTATTAATTTGCACTAAATAATTTAGGTTGTGTCCTCAGGTCATGGAGTAGTGAACCCCATGGGGTTTAGGTAATCCATGGAGTGGTCACAAGGTATGATATTAGAGGGAGATCTTTGCTTTACTCAAAGTGGTGGGTTATTCCATGTGGCTTAATCATGGATGTATAACTAAGAGGATGAGTATCACTATGTTAATCTATGTGGGTGTGATTGTGTCAAGTGGCACAATCTTTTAGGTTGCAAAATAAAGTTAAAAAGAGTGACTAAGATAAATGGAAACATTTAGAGACCCTGAGTTAAGGATTTCTTTCATAATAACCATGTAAGTATTGTGAAAATTATCGTTTTGTCTCTAAGGGATATTACGGCCAATTTTAACACATATTTAAGAAGAAATACTATTCCACCTTATTTTATGATTAAAATATTGTGAAACGTCCATAAAATCATCAAATTAAAAACTTCCATATATATATGAGAAATGTATATCATAATCTATACAAAATTTAAATATCTATAAAATTATATAATATAAAAATTATGTTGGTGGTTGTCCTTCTCTTATTTCTTAGTCACATGTTATATTAGTGTTGGGGCCCTTATAAATTCCCTCTTTTACTAAATAGTAAAAACACAAAATTATAAACTAAATTAAAATACAATTAAAATATAAAATAACATTATGTATAAGGAGTGGGGGTTATCTATTATCTAATCTTTTTTTTTAAGTGGGTATAATATAATAATATGAACATTTTGTTTAAATTAATTTATAAAATTTTCACAATATTATTTAAATTTATTATATTATTGTATATTAAATAATAACAAAAATAAAATGAAATTTTAATATTTTAAACATTATTTTTAATAAAATAAAAACCAAATATTTTTTTAACTATAAATTTAAATTAAAAAATAAATAATGTTACTAATTAAAATTTAAAGATAATTTAAATGCCAAAAGTCTATATATAACCAGCCTAGATAGAATAATAATAATAGCTTTCAGCTGCAATCTATAGTTTTTTTTTCTAATTATTTAAAAAATGAAAAATAAAAATCTACTTAGAAACTTGGACCGTTGTTTCCCCATTTTGTTAAAATATATCCTAGGCATAATTACTATGGCGTGCAGACTCAAACATTAGTACGTTACTTATATCCTATGTTCTAACAATGAAGATTAATCTT
>JARHVA010009383.1:275000-322742 GCA_037957365.1 Torreya grandis
TTTGAAATTATTATTGGAGAAATCAAAACATAATTACAAATTCACATTGTATCTTCAAATTCACATTGGATCATCATATCTGTGGATATAAAATTTATAATTTTTCATGATGAAGTTCTACATAAACATCTCGATGTTAAAAATTACTAATATAGGTAATCATATTGAACCTATGTTTTCTAACACTCAATAGATATTCAAAATGTCTCTAAAATCATGAATAAACAACATGGTAATTATACTTAGGTATGAATGACATAACAAAGTCTCATTGCACATCCAAGGGTTTCTATGGTTAGAAAATGCACTTAACATGGATACATTAAATTGTGAAGATCGGCATCAAGTTGATTCTATAAGGATATTATTTTACCAACATACAATAGAATGGAATCCACACAACATTGATGCAATCCATGATAGAATACATCATCGTGATTTTGATGATCCAAGCTTGCTCACCACCAATCAAATATTTAGTGTCAATCCTAATAAATATTACAATTAAGATTTAAGTTTGGTGAAATAACACACTAGATGCAGTAAATCAACATGTCTAGGAAAAGTGGCCAATTTCCAATGTAGATACAAAGCCCCATGACCACTACTACCAACCTCAATAGTTCTTAGCAACAATGAATATCACAAAAGTTACCTCCCAACTTGTAATGATGATAGATTCAACATCCATAATGTAAACATGTTCTCAATATGGCATACAAATTTATATGGTCAACATGTTGCTTGACACCATGTTGTACTTAAACATATAGTGAAGTATGCATAAAAGTTTGAAGAAAAATATGAAATCTACGACTATATGCCAATTTTAATACCATTTGTAATTGTAGTATATATCCTAATAATGATTTTATACATCATGTTATTCTCATTAACTATTGTTGACTGTGACCTAGGTGCACATGAAACATGCCACATGTTGAAAAAGTGGCCTCTAATAGCTTGTAGGTGAACATTTATTATTTTATCTATTGGAAAACAAAACTTTAAAAACTTCATTTAAAGCATAGATATTAAAGACAACCTTCCATCTTTCATTGGTGCATATGTACACCCCCCACGCCCCCCACCCCTCCCCTTATTTCTTAACTTCAACATGATCTTGGTATTACAATAGTAAAAAAAAAAAATGGGGACAAAGAAATGATCAAGCAATACTTTGAGTATTCCATCAATTTATTGAAAAACCCTCTATTGATTCCCCTTCATTTGAATTATTTTATTGGATAGATCTCTTATTTTATAAACCATTATGCAATTTTGATGTGGACTTTAGCTTAAATAGGGAAAACATTGTTACACATTGGGAGAATCTCAAGGACTCTTATAATCCATGACATATTGAGTGATCATGTGTAGAAGATGGAAGCAATTCAATTCCACTGGTGATAATAATGACAACCAATAAGATATACAACTTGATATGGAATTTAATGAGTTGAAAATACTATCACAAACACACTCACCAAGGAACAATTATATAGATGAATTGAATGAGTGGGAATATGTTATTCATATACATTAATAATTTTTAATATATTAAAATAATATATGATAATAATTATACATATAAATATATAATAAAATTATCTATATAATATTATTATCTTATGTGATATAAATAAATAGAAATTGTGGAACCTCGATGTCTTTTTACCATGTCAGTGGCATTGCATCATTGATTCAAGCCATACATGCCAACTCTATCATTGCTCCTCACCATCACTATCTAGCTCACCTTGAAATATTTTACCACTTACACAGTTTATATGGCTTTGCCTTTCCATATGACTTCATCATTGATCAAATCTCACCATGAAACAAATTGTTTCCTCCCTACACCATACATTGACATGATGTATGAATAAACACTCAATGTCATTTTCCACCATCAACTCCACCAGAAATATAAAATTATTTTTACTTAACACTTTGTACAAAAAATTAGATGAGGTCAGTATTCATATACACATATACTCCCTCGCTTTAAAAAATCTAACTTTATGAAAATAAAATATTAGATCCCTTTTATTGATTTTTTTATAACACATTGTCACGTTTGATGTGAATTCTGAAAAAATGGTGCATCCATACTAATGTCGATACAAGACATTGATTCCCCAAAAATATATTTTAGCTTCCATCCATACATACTACCAAAATATTGACACCTACAATTTATATATTAAGCTTAATATCAAACCAAAATGCCATACTTAGACCACTAAAATAATGGGAAATAGCATATAGAACATACAAATAACAAAAAATTTCAAGGTGCATTGTGAGGCGATGATGAGGGGTAATACATAAATATTTCAAATGATATAATACACTAATGCCCATATAATAAAATATAATATTATATACAAAAAAAATATTATATTATAATATTGACTTCAATGAACGTGTTACCATTTAGAATAATATACAGTAGTAGTCACCCCAAAGGTGCAAATTACATTAGAGGGGATGTACTTTTTTGTTTTGATAAAGTGGTATTCTTTAAAGTGTGAGAGTATGAGTTGGTAATCATATCAAACATGATACCCATAACATTTGACCTCATATAACCCTTTATGTATCTAGAGTCATTCATATTAGGCCCTTAGATTAGTCCCCTAGTTTGCTTGATGAGAATCTTAGTGTGCCATAATTTTTAGGGGTGGTTTTGGGATACAATGTTCTAAGATACACCTTATTGTGAATATAGGTATAGGTGGTGAATTTTATCACTAAGTTCTTTCTCCATACTTCCTATTTTATGCAAAAAATAGAAGGATTACAACAAATAAGAGATACCCCTATAATTTGGTTATATACAACACATACCTTGCCAATGAAACTTGATAAATCATAATGAAGTTTTTATGTAACTAGAGCTCACTATTGGGTATAGAGTATGTTTTGATTCAATGGGGGCCTCCATTTGAAATTATTATTGGAGAAATCAAAAAATAATTACAAATCCACATATCGCATCTTCATTTATGTGGATATAAGATTTTCAATTTTTCATGATGAATTTCCACATAAACATCTCGATGGTAAAGATTACTGGTATAGGTAATCATATGAAACCTATGTTTCCTAACACTTAATAGATATTCAAAATATCTCTAAAATGATGATTAACTAACATGGTAATTATACACAAGTATGAATGACAACACAGAGTCTTAACGCACATCCAACAATTTCTATGGTTAGAAAATGCACCTATCATGGATATATTAAATTGGGAAGATCAGCATCAATTTGATTTTAAAAGGATATTATCTTAACAACATGTAATAGAATGGAATCCACACAACATTGGTGCAATTCATGATAGAATACATCATTCAGATCTTGATGATCTATGCTTTCTCACCACCAATCAAATATTTAGTATCGATAATAATAAAGATCACAAGCAAGTTTTAAATTAGATGAAATTCCACACCATATGTAGTGAATCAACATGTCTATAAAAAAGGGGCTAATTTCTAATGCAGTTACAAAGCTCCATGGCCACTACAACCAACCTTAATAGTGCTTAGCAATAATGACTGGCACAAAACATTCATTCGAACGTGGAATGATGATAGTGTCAACGTCTATAATGCAAACATGCTCTCAATATGGCATATAAATGTATATGGTCAACCCATTTCTTGACACCATGTTGTACTAAAATATATAACAAAGTATGCATCAAAATTTGAAAATAAATCTACAAGTTACCACTATATGCTAACTAGAATATCATTTGTAATTATGGTAGATAGCCTAACAATGACTGCATACATGAAGTTATTCTGAGAAATTATTATTGATTGTGACATAGGTGTACATGAAATGTGCAATGTAATGCAAAAGTGGCCTCTGACAGTTTGTAGGTAAACATTTATTATTTTATCTATTGGAAAACAAACCTTCAAAAATTTCTTAGAAAACATAGCTACTAAAGTCAACCTACCATCTTTCATTCATGTATATGTGCATCCCCCTTATTTCTTAACAATAATAGATCCTAGTCTTACAATAGTCAGAAAGAAATTATTGAATGAAGATAAAGAAATGATCAAGCAATAATTTGAATATCTCATCAATTATTTAGAGAACCCTCTATTGACTCCCCTTCATTTAAGTTATTTTTTTTGGTGGATCTCTTAAATTATTAACCATTCTACAGTTTTGATGTGAATATTAGCTTAAATAGGGAAGACGTTGTTACACAATGGGAGCAACTAAAGGACTCTTACAATCTATGTCATATTATGTGATTGTGTGTAGAAGATTGAAATAATGCCAATTCCACCAGTGATAATAATGACAACTAGTAATATAAACAACTTGATATGTAGTTGAATGAGTGAGAAATCCTATCACAAATACACCCACCAAGGAATAATTAAATAGATGAATTGAATGAGTGGGAATATGTTATTTATATATATTAATAGTTTTTAATATATTACAAGAATATTTGATAATAATTATAAATATAATTATATAATAACATTATCTTATATATTATAAATAAAAATAAATTTTGAAACATCAATGTCTTATCCCCATGTCAGTGGTATTGCGTCAATGATTCAAGCCACACATGTCGACTCTGTCATTACCCCTCACATCAAAATACTCATCTCACCTTGAAATATTTCACAACTTCCATGGTTTGTAAGGATTTTTCTTTCTACATCACTTCATCATTGATCAAAGCTCATCATGAAGAAAATTATTTCCTCTCTACACCACAAATTTCTCTATTGTATGAATAAGCACACAATGTCATTTTCCACCATCAACTCCACCAAAAATATAAGATTATTTTTGCTTAACCCTTTGTAATAAAACATTAGATGAGTTTGGTAGTCATATATATATATATATATATATATATATATATATATATATATATATATATATATATATATATATATATATATATATATATATATATATATATATATATATATATATATATATTCACACCCTAACTTTAAAAAAATTTGATTTATGAAAATAGAATAATAAATCCCTTTCTCTAATTTGATTACAACACAATGTCATGTCAGATGTGCAATTTGAATCAATGGTGCATTTGTGCTAATGTGGAGACAAGACATTGATGCCCTAAAGACAATATTTTAGATTTCATCCATACATACTACCAAAATATTAACACATAAAATAATTTTAGTAAGCTTAATAACAAACCAAAATGCCATACTCAGACCCCTTAGAGTATGGAAAATACCATACAAAACATATAGATAATTAAAATTTTCAAGGTGAGTTGTGAGGCGATGGTGAGGGAAAATACCTAGATATCTCAAATGATATAATACATTAATGCCCATATAATAAACTATAATTTTAGATAGAATAAAATAATACATTATAACAATAACTTCAATTAACATGTTACCATTTGGAGTAATATATAGTAGTAGTTTCTCTAAAGGTGCAAATTACATTAGAGGGGATGCAATTTTTTGTTTTGATAAAGTGGGATTATTTAATGTGAGAGAGTATGAGTTGGCAATAATTTAGAACATGATACCCATGACATTTGACCTCATATCACCCTTTATGTATCCATAGGCATTCATATTAGGCCCTTAGAGCACTATCCCCTGATATTATTCTCATAGCTTGCTAGATGAGATTGTTAGTGCACCATAATTTTTAGGGGAGGTTTTGGGAAACAATGCTCTAGGCTCTACCTTATTGTCAATTTAGGTATAAATAGTGAATTTCAAGCACTAAGTTCTTTCTACATACTTCACATAACCTATAAAAAATAGAAGGATTACAACATATAAGAGATGCCCATATAAATTAGATATATACAACACATACCTTGCCACTAAAACTTGATAAATCATAATGAAGTTGTTACATAACCATAGCTCATTGTCGACCATAAAATATGTTGTGATTCAATCGTGGCCTCCATTTCAAATTATTACTAGAGAAAATAAAGCATAATTCTAAATCCACGTATCTCATCTTCATATATGTGGATATAAGCTTTTCAATTTTTCATGATGAAGTATTGCATAAACATCTCGACGGTAAAGACTACTAGTATAGGTAATTATATTGAAACTATGTTTTCTAACACTCAATAGATATTTATAATGTCTCTAAAATCATGATTAATTAAAATGGCAATTATACTCAGGTACGAATGAGAGTATAAAGTCTCAATACACATCCAAGGCTTTCTATGGTTAGCAAATGCACCTAAAATGGATACACTAAATTGGAAAGATCAACATCAAGTTGATTCTATAGGGATATTATTTTAACAAAATGCAATAAAATGGAATCCACACAACATTGATACAATCCATGATATAATACATCATTCTGATCTTGATGATCCATGCTTGCTCACCATCAATCAAATATATAGTCTCTATCCTAATAAATATTATAAGAAAATTTTAAATTTGGTGCAATGCCATACCATATATAGTGAATCAACATGTCTATGAAAAAATGGGATAATTTCCAATGCATATGCAAAGCCCCATGGCCACCACGACCAACCTCAATAGTGCTTAGAAATAATGAATGGCACAAAATTTACCTTCCAATGTGGAATGATAACAAAGTCAACATCCATAATGTAATCATGCTCTCAATATGGAATATAAAAGTATATGGTCAAACCGTTGGTTGACACCATGTTATACTTAAATATATAGCAAAATATGCATCAAAGTTTAAAAATAAATCTGAAAGCTACCACTATATGCTAACTATAATATCATTTATAATTGTATTACATAGCCTAATAGTGACTGCATACATCATGTTATTCTTAGAAACTATTATTGACTATGACATAGGTTCCCATAAAACATGTCACATGCTATAAAAGTGGCCTATGATAGTTTATAAGTGAATGTTTATTATTTTAACTATTTTAAAATAAACCTTAAAAAATGTCCTATAAATCATAAATATTAAAAGTAACCCACCATATTTCATTCATGCATATGTACATCCCCCTTATTTCTTAATGACAACACAAACTTGGTCTTACAATAGTTAGAAAAAAAAACTATTGAATTGAGACAAAAAATGATCAAACAATACTTTGAATATTTCATCAATTTTTTGCAAAACCCTCTATTGATTCCCATTCATTTGAGTTATTTTGTTGGGTGGATATATTATTTTATAAACCATTCTACAATTTTGATGTGTACATTAGCTTAAATAGTGAAGACATTGTTACACACTGGGAACAACTCAAGGACTCTTACAATCCATGACATATTGAGTGATTGTGTGTAGAATATGGAAACAAAGTTAATTCCACAAGTGATAATAAAGACAACCAAAAATATATAGAATTAAATGAGTGGGAAATCTTATCACAAATATAACAACCAAGGAACAATTAAATATACGACATTGACATGCTTGGCCACTGAGACCTTGACAATAAACATAATTAGAATTATTCTAATGTATCAATCAATCTACACAAAAGCACATAATAATTCATAGATTATCATCACACAATTACAAAAGATACATATGATGGTGGCACAATCCAACCAATGATTAATAAATTATTAGGTAACCAACAACAAACCTTCAACATAATTGGGAAGCATGCCTAGAAAATGCCACAACCAAACTCGATTATAATGGTAATATATGGAACAATAAGTACATGTAAATTTTACTTCATAAACAACATGAAAATTTCTTTGGATATAATTTCAGCTAAAGGCAAAACCCCACTCCTTCATGTTCTAATTGATGTTACAACATTTAACATAAATGCATCAAATATACACTCATCCCTACGCATACATATCAACAAAATAAAATTACTTGATGGACACATATTAACATTTTTTTTCAAGAAGAAATGAGATACATTGAATATGTGCTCATAGACAAAATTGTCTTTACAGCTCCAAAGATGTTGAGTAATATAAATAGTTGATTTCATGATGACTTTCCTCATCATAATAATAAAGACTTTTGTAGTTGTTTAATACAAATTATTGGGGACCTAGGACAACTTCCACCTTTAAATAACATTCTAATGTATGCATGGAGGTATTTTGGTCACACATTGTGGTGACGATTTGATAAAATTTTCACATTAGAAATAAATTTCCATCAACAAGGATGCACAAAAGACCATCTGTAATTAGTAAGTTTCCTAACGAACATAAAAATTGCCAACCTAATAGAGAAAGATTGAAATATTCTCATGTCAATGACATTATCATTCATGCCTATAGAATAACAACAAACTTATAAATAATCAACAAATTTAGAGGCAACAAAAATATTGGAGACGATACATAATAAGTAATTTGTAAAATCCTTAAACATCCCTATTACAATATGTAAATATGAACAAAGAAAACATACAAAAACATCTAACTATAATGACACTCAATTTAATTCAACCTTAATTATATGTAAAGGACAAAAAAAAATGCTAACATCAAATATATGGTTGAAAATAGGATTAGTTAATGCAGTGGTTGGATAAATTTTTCATCTTGTCTACAATGTAGATTAAAATCCACCTTCATTACCCATTTATATAGTTTCTACATTTAAAAAATACTTTGGTCTCCCATGGGATAGTTTCAATACTTAATATCCTCCAATTATTCCTATTAGACGAGGTAATCATTGACAACAAGCTATCCAAATTTCATGGGATCTAACCATGCATAAAGCATAGGGAATGAATCTTAATAAACTAATAGTTGAAATTGGGAACATTGATCATCAAGGGTTGACCTTAAATATTTTACTAAAATTAAACCTACTCAATTACATATATTTCTCCCTTGATATTATGTTTTAGCTCTTTAAAGAATGAAACATAGTTAATGTGTAAATGTTCAAAAATTAGAGCAAAGAAGATTGAGAGAATTTCCTCTTCCAAAACATTTACAAAAGCTATAAATATGGTGTAATGTTCTATACCTTTTCCCCAAAATAAAAATTTAATATATATAGTACTTATTATAATTTAAAGTCTATAGATACAAATAAACTTATGATAATATAGTTATCTTTATTTTTTATATTAGGCTCTTTAAATACGTGTCTTAATATTAATACTTCAAATTCCTAATTGAATCTTATTACTTCATGTTTGTTTTTATTTGTATGTAGTAACCTATTAAATATTTATTTAAAATTTACTCTCAACATAGGTCCCTCCACTCAATAACAAAGATACACCTAATTGAGGAGATCTGAGTTGCAAACCTAGGATACACCAACAACGATTTGCACCATGTTACAATCTTGATGTATACCCATAGTGATAATTTACTAAGTTTATAAATAAAATAAGTATTCAACAAGTTCCCCAATACATAGAGAGTTTTAAGTAGATGACTAACCTAACACCCTCAATGTGTCTAGCATCAAAATGAATATATTTGGCTAGATCGATCAACAAAGTTAAAACAAACAACTGAAGACCATGCCAACATGTGGGTACATAATGAGTGCTAGTGGTTGAATTGAACCACATAAGGGTTGGGTTTGTAAAATTTATTTTTTGACATTATTTTCATAATAATATTTAGGATTTGAGTATGAATACAAAGTACTCCTACCCACCCTAAACGTAAATCTCCAAGTAGAGCATAACAACTATTAGAGATAATATACGATACTTGCATTAATTTTTATGTACATCTATTCGTTTATCCATATAATAATTTCTCCATCATAGTTATAATCACTAATATATAATAATCTACCAAAGAAAACATGTTATTGTATATAATATGGGATCCTAGTGTCAAATTAAAAAATGAATGCATGCAAAAATACTCAAACATGCATAAAGCTACCTCGAGCATCTATCCAAACAATATCCACATGTATTATAATCTCCCTTACATAAATACAAAAAAAAAAACTCCTATAATAATTATTTTGGAATTGATTCCTTAGATTTATCTCACATGAGACCAAAAAACATGCTCAATAGTTTTAACATCATTTTATGGGTTTTCATGAAGGGAAGTTTGTGGGTTATCATGGATGGTTTTGGTGGTGAATGAGTATGACTCTGAAACAACTTCACAATCTCAAACACATGTTTGATTCTTGAAACTCTAATATCTACCTAATTATAATATTTTGGTCTTCCATAGGGCTAGGAGATTATGTGTCCAAATACAAGGTTAGGTTTATTATAGGCATTAAGGTTGACCATAGAAATGGTGAGAGCCCAAACCTCCACTTCCTTTCCTTGCCCTGTCCTACCCTGGGATAATGAGATCCCAGCATAGACGTCATGTTTTATATTCAAAACACAAGATCCCACCACTGAATAATAGATTTGGTAGTGTATATAATATTTATTAATATTGACTCTAATCTATGTGTAACTACACACATTTTGAGTTTATTATGGTTAAATTTGATAATTTACTACATTGAAATTTAAATCTCATGCCATATCTCATGCTTAAAGAATGATAAATTAAAGACTAAACAATGCCATATATGATATAAATTTATATAAGGGTTATTTATAATTGTTGATCATCTCATAAAATATTGGATTTGCATCACATTCAGTAAATTATTAAAGTCAATTATTAAAATTTATAGGTATACATTTAACCTATTCAATAGAAGATTTGGTAGCACAAATAGTTAGAGTGTTTGCAACTTCAATCTTTGTACTGATTGTATGTACCCATGTCCACTTATATCAATGTTGCAATGTCAATTATATGAAGACAAGGCATTTAGGTTATATAATTTATATTATTGTTAATGATCATTTATAATTCCAAAATATTGACACCTAGAGAAATTACATGAGGTTAAGTACATGGAGAAACATCATACTCATACCCATGTAATAAAGGGTAAATCTGTATAAAACATGCAAGTGGTGAAAGGTTTCAAGATGACTTAGGTGGTGACGATGAGGAGCAATAGCACAATATTTCATGTCGTATTATACACCAAAAAATCCATATCATACAAATGCACCAACTTTAGGTAAGTTATATATCTTGAACCCATTACAAATAGGTTTGTAACTAGCATGATGGTGGCATATTTTATTGATTATTTTCTATTTGATTGTGGAAGCACTTGATGTTCGATGTGTAAATCAAATCAGAAATGTAATGTTGCTAATGTGGGGGAAATAAAGTGAGGTTATAAAGTCTATATATTTGGTTTCATTATGGTGAAAGTGAGTAATGGACCTTTCTTAAAGTACATACTACATGGGTGCATAAGGTGGCATCATTGTTTATATAATGTCACGGTAGAGGAGTCAATGGTTAAGAGAAAAGGTGGTTGATTGGTGATTGATCCCAAGTGGAAAGGAGGGTTTGTGGGTTTAATTCCAAATCATCAATTAGTGCCAACATATTACACTTAAAATAGGAATATACTACATAATTTAAAAGAGAACACATACATTCCTTCTAGTGTAACTTGCACCTTTGGGACAACTGCTCATTATAATATTACACTCACAATGAAATTAATCTTAGAATTTGAATAAAAATGAATTTTTTAAATATAAATAATAATTTGAAAATAACATAGATAGTTTTTTAATAGAACACATATTTTTATATATTAAAAATAATTATAAACTAACATAGAACAATTCCACACAAAAATTAATGACATAAATAAGTTAATAATATACTAAAAATACAAATTTATGGATGACAAAATAAATAATTTCATATCTACAATACAATAGCATTATTTCTAATTAGAAAATATATACTAACTATGATTATGAGCCTTAAACATCTAATACTTGTCAACATCAATCTTACATGAGTTTATTATCATAATAAATGAGTTCATTATTTGTAATGTTTAGACTATATTCCACTCCAAGCAATGATGGATTTTAGTAGTTTTATTTAGTATCATCATCAATGCATCTTAACTAGAATCAATACTATAATTTAAAAATAAAGATGTATTCACCTATAATGATATTATTTAATAATTACTATAATATTAAAAATGAAATCCATGTTAAGTAGCTGATTTTTATTAAAAATAAAATTATTACTAAATATTTAATAATGATGGCTTACTAAGACAAACCCCTTTTAATGCATCCAATCATTGAATTAGCTTATCCCAAACTTTATTAGTGGACTTAAGTTATTACATATTATCTTGAAAAGATAACTAAATTTTAAAAATATTGATGTAAGAATTAATATATTCAATCTAAATTATTTAAAAAAACTTACAAATTTGCATGTATCATATTCTACCATTAATTTTCCAAAATGACGAGTCAAAAACATACCCTAACACATTCTAGATTAGGGATGTGTCATACATATTTTTTAACCATGCATTAACTTGGAAACATAAAATAATTATAATAATGAATATCAATAATTATATAAAAAAAAATCATTCTATGTTTTTTTTTAAAATATACCTAAACCAATATACATCATGTGTGTGCCACTTTTCACATTATACATTCTACATGGTTGCATTCATGCATTGACAAGATACTCTCTCCTCATGCATATTACCCTTGTAGTGTGAATACACTTTAACTTTCTTCAATTAATATAAAAAATTTAAAAAAATTAAAAACATTAATCAAATTAATTATGCTATCATCTTTGAATATGTCAGTTGATCCAACTAAGAGCTTCTACAATGAATTTTAAAACAATCCTCAAATCATAGTGGATCCAGCCAAAATATTTTTGAATACAAAAAACCAGCCATTTTTTACATTTAATTGGTTGGCATTTTAATTCTATATCATAATTTTATGATTTTGTTATTGGTTACCATAATAATTTGTTTTTAAGTACCAAAAAAATAATAATTAAATTAATGTAGTTTTTAAAAACTTTAGAAAATTTTGATATCATAAAATATAAAAGTTAAATTAAAAAATATGATAAAATATAAAAAGGAAGTATACTAATACTACTTGTCTTTAACATATTTTAGTATCTAATAACATCATTATCATACAATATCACTTTTTACTCCCCTACACTCTATACATGCCCTTATATATTTCTAGAAAACATAGTTATTCTTAATTATAATAAGGTTCATAATATATAAATCCCTCAATACTTCAAGAAACATTTACTCTTATTGTTTAAATTAGAAAGAATGATATGTATGAAGTTATGAGGAAGATAGCACAAAAGAGTATGATATGTAATTATACAATAAGGTTAAAAAATAATAAATTTAAAAAATCAACAAATATGATAAAATGGATTGAAATATCTACCTCATTAACTCACTTAAAGTAAGAAAAATACAATGGGTCATCTCAAAAATCTCGCCACCTTTAGACAATTGAAATAAATCAAGGATGCGATATAGATGTAAATCATGATATACATTTGATAATCAGTAAAAAAAATATGGGTGTGTGGTACTTGTTATAGATCAAGTTTTCACCATTGAGAGTGTGTCTAAAAACCCTCTCACATGAGATGTATAATGGGATTAGTCCTAGGTTGTGGTTGACCTCCAAGTGGACTAAACCTCTAGATTTGGTTGAGCTCCCTTGATGGTTTACCCAAGATACTACTATTCTATTCAAATCTTGAGAAAAGTGAAAAGATATTTGCTTTAAATACAAAAGTTGGAGATGCACCAAATTAATTAATCACTACCATCCAACTGCTTGGGCACATGTAGACCATGAGATTAATCTGAACATACACTACTCTCAATCTGAATCTATTACATCATCATTTCAATGACGCTATTGTGATAGATGCTTAGGATAGGAGGAGTAATCAAGAGGTATAAAATGATAATAATGAATAGGTAAACATATTAAACCCTTTAAATTTATTTAAATTCTTCACATGACCTGCAAGAGAAGCTTTCAAACTACATAAAGATGTTACAATATGACAACATGTCAAGGAAGACTAAGCAAATCACTTAACAAGATCAATTATCCATACATCCACACTAAGTATAGACATATAAGTAGGTAAAACCAATATTATTATTGATCAAATATAGAAAAATGAGAGGAACCTCACCATCCTCAGGTGAAGGATACATTATAAACCATTCAAAGATGCATATATAGGATAAAGTGAAAGAGATGGAGAGAGAAAGAGGTGTATGGGATGCATAGACAAGTGTCATCCACCTCAAGTATGTTACAATGAAAAATGGGAAAGATTGTAAATTTATTTTCATTCATTTCCTTTCCATGTGTTGGATTCTTGATGATTATATTCTAGAGGAAAGGCATAAAAGATACTCTTCAACTCCCAAGATAACTCATCAACCTTGTTTGAAACTACATACTCTTGGTCAAAGAGGAGTTTAAATATTGTGTTCTACATGGTATTATTGATCAAGAAAAATAAATGTTCTTTTAATATTTAAATATTATGAGAACCAAGTTCACACTCGTTCATGTTGTCAAGAACCTACAATTTAGTCCTCCTAGTGCAAGACTCATCATCTCTCCTCTCAGGCCTAGTTTGACAATTTTAAACTATAATATCATCATTAATACCTCTAAAATGAATTTTTAAATTATCAAATGAATATATCTTGGCTTGAGAAACCTCTACCACTAGTTAGGAATATCTACAAGCATCAAAACCTTATAAACTAGCTCCAAGAGGTACTCTTTTAAGACAAAATCCATACATTCCCCTAGCATGTGTGAGATAGTGACTCATTAAACTTATATTAGTAATATATAAGTAATAAAAGTGTATTATATGTTCATTCAAGGATGTTTCACGTCACTATCATGAACTATATCTCTGTCAAGCTCTTAGAAGGATTTAAAAAGGGCTTAAACTAGCCAGTCATCTTAACAATGATTCATTAAGATGAGGGGCATAATCCATGAAAAAAATTCACAAGTATATAAAAAAATGGGTCTAATTTAATTTATAATATATTAAAGTCCCATTCAAATCCTCTTTTAATATCCAAGCAATAAAGTGAGGTCTTTCTAGCTCTTCTTAGTGGAAAACAAGGTTTTGGACAACCCTTCCTCCTTATGGATTGTTCATGTCATGATGGTATTTATCCAAAAATAAAATGATATTTAATATAAGTGTTATACCCAAATAATTCCTCAAATATCTAATTTATATATTTCCCATTCTCCTTATATTTCTAAATTTCTCAAGACTACCTTTTGGCCTGAAGGATTGTGTGTGAGGATGAGAGAGAGCTTTTGGCTTGAAACCTTCAGAGTGGATTTTTTGGTTATAAAGACCTAAAACATGTATATAAAATTAAATTATATGGTTTTTAATGATCTCAAATGGTTATTAAACTTACAAAATGTCTAGAAACCAATTTTTCACATTTTGAGGGTGTGTAGGCTATTAGGCTAGTCTGGCCCTAATGGACTTGTTTGAGGTTTGATTTCACCATTAAAAGTATTAAATACTTTTGAAAAATTATGTTAAAAAAAATTCATACCTTATTTATAATTATAGACCCAATCTTAATGCAAATTTCATGTTTTACTCACAACTTGAGGGAAGGTATGAAAACACTCCATTAGCCCTGTGGGTGCTTATAGATTGTATGGCTACAATTTTGGGGACGAATTTTATTTCAATTAAAATTTTGGTTATTTAATTTTATACTATAATTTTTTTCCTATCTATTTTAAATTATACATGACCTTTAAATCTCTCAAACACCAATACAACATTCTTCCTTTACTCTTTGTCTATTGAAAGGCCTATGGGTCTGTGTTAGGCTTAAAACCTATTATAGTTCAAAGGTGGTTATTAAAATCATAGTTTCTTTACAAATTACCATACACAGATATATTCCCTATCTACTCATTGTTATCACACCTCACTTTTCCCTTGAACTTCATCATTCAACACAAAGACTTGTTACATTTTTTTGGAAATGTAGACCTATAGCTCTAAAGACCTGTAGGTCTCCACTTTCATATTTTCAAGTCCATGATGGAGAAATTTATGGTATTTTTAACCATAAAATTAACTAAACATTACCTAAAAATAATACTTATGAGGTTATTATCTTCATCTTCTCATGAAGTACATGATTAGTCTCCTTTGTTCACTCTTGTGCATGCAGTATAATGAACTCTCTATTATGCATGTTTAGGATGAAACCTTTTCATAAGAT
This sequence comes from Torreya grandis, assembly GCA_037957365.1. Lineage (NCBI taxonomy): Eukaryota > Viridiplantae > Streptophyta > Pinopsida > Cupressales > Taxaceae > Torreya > Torreya grandis. Next base: position 291,186 of record JARHVA010009383.1, read on the forward strand.
TCCATTTAGTGAAGAAATTTTTCATAATATGTTAATTTAATAAATTACATCAAAAAATTTATGACTAATTTTATATATTATCCTATTAGACCTATGGGTAAGGTCAAAACCCTCTTCAAGAAACTCATAATGATCTAAAATTCCTATCTCTTCTTATGAAACCCTATTATATTTTTATAGCTATCTTGATTAAAAATTATGATCCATTTTTGTAATTTAATATCCTAAATGGATTATAAGAGTCTATGGTAATTGGGTGGACTGTTTCAACACTCTGCCCAGGTATGATCAATTCTCAAGAAGATCCTAGGGATCTTAAATGAGACACAAACCTTGTGTCATGCCTGTATGCTAACATAATCACACTTGGCATGTATAATAAATTTATTCTATTTAATTTGTTTCTAAAAACTTGATGAGGTCACTAAATTTATGAGAACATTTTTTTTTGTCCCCACCATGCTTTAAAATCCCTCATATCACTAGGGTCCTTCCTGCTACTTTGATCTATGTTGAATGCTTATGTAAGGCTATAGGTAACCATAATTTTTATGTTTTAATATAATAAAGGATGTGTGGATGATTTATGATAAATTCATAAACACGCTTTCAACTATAGGAGACCCCAAAACATCAAAAATTACATTGTCTTTAACCTACAAATTATTCTAAAATGAGGATTTCCAATCTCCTTGACCTCACACATTTAATATGAGGTTTTCAAAATAATATGTAAGGATATAATAGACCAAATACATCCCTTAAAATATCATTCATGCTTCCAATGAGCTTCAAACTACCATTTCCATGTCAAAACTAAGCTAGTGGGTTTTTTGTAGGGTTTTAGACCACCGTACCTACTTAATGATTGTTCATAAAGGAGGAGCCATTAATTTGGGAAATATGTCCATGGATTTGAAGGTAATTATTATCACCATATATTTCCAAGATCATTCCTTCCAACTCACTCTCTCCTATACAGATTGAGCATTTGAAAGTAGTCATTCTAAGCTTGCAAAGAGGTTGATGGATGAAAACAAGTGTTTTATCCCTTATTTGGACGTGTAAAAGATTATTAAACTTATATTTGACATGGGGAATATGGAGAGGAACATTATCAAGAATTTAAAAATGAATATAACCTAGTCAAATCTATATAAGTGACTGAATTACCTTGTTTTAGAATTGAAACTACAACTGTCCATTTTCCTGATTTGAAATGGACATGTCATGAAATGTTTGTCAAATTTACATTATAAAACTTCTCACAAGTCATTTTAATTTAATTACTACATTATTTTTACCTTTTTTGGTTCAAAATGGTTTTTGACAAGTTTATACATGTGAGTGGCATATAGACAAGTTTCAAAATGACTTATTGACCTTTAATGGAGCATGAAACCTATAGGACATCAAAAATAGCCCATTCATATTATCTTTAATGATTTTTTTAAGGAAAAGGCACTAGAAGGATTAAAAAACCTAGAAACAACTTTACCTTAACCTTTCTAAAAAATCTTAAATAATGTTAAACACAAAAGAGATACCACCCTAAAAGACTATTTAATGACCATAGATGGTGATTAACAAAGTTAAAATGAGTTAAATGGAATGTTTTTGATGATACTCACCTATGGTAGCCAAAATTGGCTAAAAATACGAGTGATTATAGTAATCCTCCTCGATATATCATGTGATGGCTTCACAAAAACTAGTTTTACCACTACCACACCATATGCAACGTCCTTCTAAAAAAAATTAGTTATGATCACATGGTTTATTATTGTACATGATTAGTATAGAAATATATATTATTTTATTATATATTTTCATAATTTTAAGACGATTAAATATAATATAATAAATATGAAAATATATTTATTTTTTCTTTTCATACATGGAGTAACTTATAATTTTTGTCATAATGTTTTTGTATGCTAATTTTGGTAGGGTTTTCCTATAATTTAATCTTTATATTTTTTTATCATTTTCCTAAAAAAAATTCTTAATGCATTTTCTAGTATTTAGGATTTCTACCATTATTTTCCCAAGGTTTTCTAATTTTTATTTCTAGTGTTTTTCTTTGTTATTTTTTGTCTAAAAAAACTAGTTATATGATTTTTTATTTTTAAAGTTTTGTTAGGGTTTATACATGTAAAGTTTGTAGGATTTAAGGGTTTTGGATTTATACCTAAAATTTATCTAAGTTCAACTTAGTTCAACTCACTGGTTATTAATTCTAATAGGCTTTTAAATTGGGGCAAACAAGGGTACTCCACATAGATGGCAGAAATAGGGGTTAGACTAGTAATAGAAAAATATGTGATAAATGGAGACAAGGTTTAGCAGGAGCCAGTAGTCATAGGATCAAAGAATATAATTAATTGTTGATTGCATGGTACTTTGTTATATTAGGAGGCTTGTTATGCTCTAAATGGTAAATCTTTTGCATATGCTAGGTTTTTAGGTGGCACTTTGGGCCATGGCAATAAGGTTGATCTACAAAAAGGGAAGGGAAAAGAAGTGATGCTAGGAAAATATAATATCTTGGAAACAAGGGATATGGTAGGGGAGTTTTAATAATCTTATTTTGATAAATATATTTCATAAAGAGTGTTAGATGATTATTTTTCTAAGGGTGAATTTATTGGAGTCGTGACTTTGGTCCCAGCTAAAGAAATTACATCTATTTCATGTGAGGGAGAGTAGTTATAGGATTTATTAGGAAGGGATAAGGACCTGTCAAGACTAGGGATGAATTTTCACTTTTCCAATCTATGGCCTACCCTTCCCAACCTCAATGGGTGGACTAAGGATAATTGGTTTCCATTGATGGAAGGTAATTTGAGAATATTTCCCAATGCTAATAGAGATTTTATCATTCTGTTTGATATTTTAGAGGAATTTAAGATTGTGTTTTAGAATCCAATTTGGTCATGAAATAAGAACATTATTAATTTTAAATTCTAGTGTCTATCGTTTAATCCTCACACTAAGGGTTTTAATGTTAGACCATTTTGGGTGAGATTTCCTTTTTGACCATTGCATTTTTGGAAAGATTTATTTTTTAAAGCCATTAGAAATTGTTTAGGCAAAATTTTATTTTTAGACCCTAATTCTCTTTTCCATACTACTATTTCTTTGGTCTTGGTTAATATAGATATTTCTAAATGTCTTCCTAAGTTTATTGATTTTAACATTCAAGATCATATTTGGAAGCAATCTCTCAATTATGAGAGTCTATTTTTTTGGTGTCGAAATTGTTTTGAAACAGGTCATGTGGATACTTCATGAAAAATTATTAATGATAAGAAGAGGATATATTGGTTTAAGGATTCCCTTCATGAACATTAGCTTAAGGTTATTGATATTAATAATCCTGACACATATCCCAATATAGATAAACACCAGTATATGTTTTCTATTCAACCTTGAATAATAATGTTACTTGTGTGGAGTCTCTATTAAAGGGGAAGGAAATTGAATCACAAATATTATTGTTGAAGGATGAATTTGAATCAATTGATATTAGAGAGGAGGATATGGCTTAGGTTCCACTAAAGAACATTCAACCAGCTAGTGTCCTCAAAGTATCCATTCTTATCTTCCTTGAAGTAAAGTGAGGTAGGTATTGGATGATTGTCTATGGTAAGAAAAATGGAAAGGGATAGAAGGGATCGGATCCACTGAATATGGCCCTTATACTTAAAATGTATAATCAGGTTGGAGAGCATTAATATTCTATTATTTATTATTTTTTAGTCATTGCTTTACTATTTTATGGTATTTTGAATAGATTAAGGTAACTCCACATTTGACTAGTGTTGAATTTAGCCTACAGACATAGAGGTTTTGAGTCCCCCAAGAAGGAACTAAAACAAAAAATGAGAAATGGTAAAATAACCACAACCATCTAGTCTTAAGGATAAAGAGGCCTAGGTCACCAGATAAAATCAATCAAAGAATGATTCCAAGGAGGGTCAAAGGAGAAACCCAATATAAACAAAAATAATAAAGACATAAAAAAAACACAAGAAAAAGAATCAAAAAGAGATTCGAGAAACCTCTATGCCCCAATGGTCAAATCATACAAGTCAGAATCAATTCAATTAAAACCAATGAGAGTGGCAAACTAGATTTACAAATGAAGGAATCCCTATCCACACCATTCTCAGTGTTCAAAACCATTCAAATTTGAAAACTCAAGGATCCCACCTAGAAAATCATATTCCTTTCATCCCATCCAACCCAACAATAAAAACCTAGCAATTAAATCCTCAACCTGTGTTTCACTAGTAATAGTTAGAAGAGTATGATCCATATTAGCAATCTCATTTCTATTGAACCAGTCAAAAACACCCTGGTAGCTGACATCATCTATCAACCTGTGAGAGTCCATGTTCTAGTCTCATTGAGACCCTTCACCACTTGTACTATCCAAGTTCAATTCATGGCAAGGGAATATTGACAAATTAGACTAGGGTGTTTGAGACAAAGCTAAATACATAGCATAATAATGATTCAAAGAATGGGTTCTTTTACCATCGATGGGTTTTTCTATTTTGAGCATCTAGAGGGAGGACATCCCCTTTTACTCTTATTACCCCCCATGACAACTTTATTCATTCCCATTTGCCCCTTGTGATTTTGTTCTAAGCACTTCATGATATCTAGAGATATTTCTAAATTTAATATTAGGGAGGAGGGAACTCATCCATACTGGAGTAATGGTCTAGAGTTTGTTGGTATGCTAAATTTTTTGTTAATAGATTTTTAAGCTTGTTAAATGGGTGAAGTTCAAAGAATTTAGTGCAGAAGGGGATATGAACTTCCTACCTCTCAATGCCTTCAACCCATGTGTAATTGATTATTTATATTGTCTTAAAAATATTATCATCATCCTTAGGAGGCATAAAATCCATATCATGGACCTCCGTTGCTCCTTGCTATTAAGATAGCTCTATTCTCTTGAATAACTATGTAGTCTCTTTGTACTTTTTCTTGACTGCCAACTTTACAATCAGAGGATTAAAACTAGATTTTATAGTTTTGGATATGAATGGAGAGGTTTCCTTTAGCCGCTCCTCCCTACTTAACTTGATTATAACATGCCCCAATTTTGTTTTATGGTATTTTTTGGTATTGGGTAGATTAATATTTTATCTAACATGTTTGACTAGTTATGTTAGTTTCGAGCTTATGCTCATTTCTTTTCCACTAGGATAGGAACATTTAGAGTTATTTTCATCATATCTTTTTCTCCATTTTTATAGGATGCATTCCATTTTTAATCCTCATATTTACTAATAATAAAACACTATTTATCTAAGGTTTATGTATTTTTTCATATGCTTTATGTGTTTTTATAAGGTTTTGTTAGTGTTTTATCTACTATTATTTTTATAGTATTTATACTTATTTTTTTGTAGAATAAATGGTAGGGTTTCCTAATATTTTTGCTATGAAATTATTTTTTATTTGAAATTTATTTACATACCTCTCTTTTATTTTCTCTACATTTTTATTCTTCTTCTTGTTTCTCCACATGGATTATGCGTAATTATTCCATTCTTTTGAATATAAAGTATCCTTCCTCCTCCTTATGAAGTATAAAGAGTTACTTTATCCATACCATTTTTCCTATTCTATATTATTTTAAATGAGATAAACTATTCCTTTTACCTTCCCATCCTCTTTTTGTTGCACTATGATAATATCTATTTTTTGTGCCATAAAAGTAATAAATAAAATAGTGGGAGGGTGGACCCTCTCCTCTTTATTTCAAATTTAGGTGGAAGGGTGACATAGTAATGGTATAAGTTGTGCCACATTTTTTTCTCATTTTCATAAATATTGACATAAGTTTTATTATTTTATACATATACTATAATAAGATTTTTAAGACCTTGGTTAGAGATTATATTTCCCAGATGTTAGTATATATGAGAAAATGTTAGTATATATGATATTAATTCATGAGTTATGAAATAAATTGTTTTGAAGTAGGTCTATTTTTACTAAAACATACACATACAAAAAAACATGTATTTTGCATCTAACTTCTTATTTATTCATTGATAAATATTTTTTACATTCCAAAATATTCTTTAATCTACACCTCTACTCTCTCTTTTACAATATGCATCTATAAATTATATTACTAATAATTCGTTTCTTAATATCTTAATATATGTCTTATACATACATTTATTTATTTATTTTTTATATTTCAATATATTACCTTATTTATGAGACTAAGATATAAATACCCATATGGTACCTCTACTTGGTCAATATGAATGTCTTATATGATATTCCCTTTCATGTATTAATCCTTATGGCACTGAGATGAATTTTACCATATTAGATGTCCTTAGAAGGTATAATATTTTAATCTCTCAATCCAAAGATGTATTCTATTATTGTAGTAGGGTTGGGATTTTTGTAGTGATCTCCTAGGTAGTTATATTATCTATTGAAAAATTATACCAACATTTAACTAGATTTTATTTCATTGTCTCATATTTTATACATCTCTAAGGAATTCTAATAGGATAAAACCAAAATTAATTGGTTTACCTCATAGCACTTATGTTAAAAATATGGTAAAAAAATCACCCTCATTGTAAACCAAACTTTCTATTTTACATAAAATAGGATAATGCAACACTAAATATTTAATTATATAGAACTAATGGAATATAATGTGTATCGTTAATTTCTGTAAACAAGCATATAATATGATTTCAAAAATTAAGTTCGACAAGTACAATGAGAACCACAAGATGGAAAAGAGAGACTTATTTAATCCACTTCCCCTATCTGTGTAGAATTTTTTTAACCAAAGACTATGTATAGTGACTATAGCCTATTAGTTTTATAATATAGTGACAATTTCTAAATTTATAAAGGATAAATTAATTCAGGACAAGAACTAAAATCGATCTTGACCCCTATGTGTCAATCATGTCCATCTATAAAAATACTTTCAAAAATTAAAATGTGATTTTTGAATGGTCAATATTGACAAGATTAAGATTGTAGTGGAAGTTGATTTTGTCCCTTATTAGTCAATATTATCTTTGAACATTAGATCTCTAAAAATTTCCCAAATGTTATCGATGCTTAATTAATGTCTCTTTCCACTTTTGTAAACACTTTTTCAAGTGCACATGTGCCTCAAATTTTAAACCCTAGTCTTTTACAAAAAAAACACTTACAATATCAAATGTGAGGGTGGGGGTAGAATATGTAGTTGGATTGAGTTGGATCAACCTTGTCCATACATGTTGAATACCAAGAACTATATTACATTGTAAATTTGATGAAAAGGGATCAAAATCAAATTTAATTCTCACATTTATGTATTTTTTGGAATGGTGATATACAAATATATATGCTCTTTCTCATAGCTTACCCTTGGCACAAGCATGCAAATGGAATAATAATTCAAAATATATCTCTAGATAGTAATTCAGTGTAAATAATGTATAACTTTATATATCTCCTGAAATGTTTCAATGTTTATCCTTAATTCCTTCTAACATCTATGATTATATAGAAATATCTTAGACTTTGCATTGAAAACTTAGTGGTTCACAATGGACCTGAAATTCCTTAAAGAGGACTAACAAGAACTAGATGGAAAGTGGAAACGTGTCAAAATCAACTTTTTTAAAGGACAATATCAATGGGAAGGGGACAATATATATGGAATGATATAGGATTTTTCCTATAACTTTTCGAATGCTTAAAATAATCTCAAAAAAACTTTTTTGGAGATATCTAATTTTGAATGTATTTCAAGTGAAGAGAAAAAGAAAAGTAGATAAAAAGGTAAGAGAACATCACAAAAAAAAGTGGAAAATTAAAAGACATATGACATTAAGTGTTTAATTTTTATTTAAGATCCATATAATTAAAGTGAATAAAATAAGTTTTGTACCAAAGGGGATTTACTTTTTGTTTTAATCAAGTGGGATTATTTAAAGTGAGAGAGTGTAAGTTGGTAATCATATTGAACATGATACCCATGATCTTTGACCTCATCTCACCCTTTGTGTATCAAAAGGCATTGATATTAGGCCCTTAAAAGACTATCCCCTTAGATTAGTCCCTTGGTTTGCTAGATGAGAATCTTAGTGCACCATAATTTTTAGGGGCAGTTTTGGGAAACAATGCTCTAGGCTGTACCTTCTTCTAAACTTTGGTATATATGGTGAATTTCAAGCCTTGAGTTATTTTTGCATAATTCCCATTACCTTCAATAAATAGAACAATCACGAAAGTTAAGAGATACCCCAGTAAATTGAATATATACAACACATATGCTACCACTAAAACTTGATAAATCATAATGAATTTGTCACATAACCAGAGATCATTATTGAGTATAAAATATGATATGAGTTTATTGGGGCCTCTATTTTAAATTATTATTGGATAAATAAAAACATAATTACAAATCTAGATCTCACATTTTCATATATGTGGACATGATATTTTCAATTATTCATGATGAAGTTATGCATAAACATTTTCATGGTAAAGATTATTAGAATAGGTAATCATATTGAACCTATGTTTTATAACACTCAATAGATATTCAAAATGTCTCTAAAACTATTATTAACGAACATGATAATTATACTTAGGTATTAACTGTATCACAGAGTCTCAACACACATCTAAAGGTTTGTATGGTTAGTAAATGCACCTTAAATGGATATATTAAATTGGGAAGATCAACATTAAGTTGATTTTGCAAGGATTTTTTTTAATTTAGGTTAAATGGGGGAGTTTTTGAACTAGGGTCCTCAAACCTTAGGAGACGTTAAAAAATAAATGAAATAATAGGATAACCAAGCCATAAATAAAAATAAGGACCAACAGAGTCTAGGAATAACTATAAAATAGCCCTAATATAGCCAAAGAATGACATAGTCACTAATCTAATTCCAAGCTTCCAGACACATCTTCCCAAAATGTCTTCATCTTCTTGAGATTCATATCTATTTGAACCAATAATATTTTATGATCTCTAATGTAATTGGAACCACTAATATGCCCCTTTTTACCCTTACCTTTACCTACATAATTGGTTTCAAAAAGTTCTCTAAGATGTGCCCTAAGATTTTCAACATTTTGAATACTTTCATAAATTTTAAAATTGATGCAATTAAAATGAAAACTAATCTTAGTACGTATATTTTCATTATCATGTTCTATGATCTCCACTCTAAAATTCAAACCTTGAATCTAGTTCTCCTCCTCTCTAGATGCCAATATTTATGACAACTTTATATTTTCATGTTGCAGCACATTCACTTTGCCCTTCAGCTTAGTAATCATGCACATAAACCACCTCATTATGGATTTTTAATGTTCCAATTCTTCCATTATTCTGTCTGCACTCTCCTTGCCTTTGAGTGAAGACACGAAGTTATTGAAATCCATGTTATGGTCCTTTTGATTAAGGGATATTTCCTCTTTCTCTAGAGATGTAGTCTCCCCAATCTCATTTTATTTCTATGCTACCATTTATACCTAATCATGCTATTTTTACTTCTTCCCCTCCTTCCTAGGCTCTTTCATCACTACATTGTCCCTATCGACATCAATGCTAGTCTCCTATCCTCTCGTGTTCTTGTTTAGCACCTCCTAAATGTCTTTGCTCCCTTGTTTCTCATACTTTTCTTTGTTAGGTCCTGAGTTTTTTGATGCTCTTATAAATATATTTTTAATTTTGTCCTAGTATTTTAAATTTTTTTCAACTTCTTAACAAAAAAATTCTTAAACCTCAAGACCTTACTTGGGATTTCTGGATACTTAATCTAAACTTTTTCAATCTTCTTAAAATCTACATTCCCCTCCTTAGGCTTCTCTTTCTAGTTCTAAGAGATGTCAGTCATAATTTTATTCATACCTTTAAAGTAATTAAAAATAATAAAAATTACTCCCTCATGCCTTGAAGTGAAGTAATTTCCAATCTTGAATTTCAGTATAAAAACCTCCGTAGATTTAAGGATAAAGAAAGGAAGACTAAAAGATAGTCCATGTCTAAAATAATTTAGAATTCTAAACATAACCCATCTCACCACATTATATCTACCTTCAAAATTAATATATTACATTAAATGAAAATATACCTCTAAAAATATCTTAAGAAGTAATTTCCAATCAAAACCATTGTTTAGCTAATCCAATTGCTCACCTTCCACTAGGAAAGTTTATTTATCATGTTTGAACTCTCTTGAAGTGTAATAACTCTTAGTCTCCTCAATTACCAAGCAAGTCACATGAGATGTAAGTTCATTATTGATGTCTAGAGTGACTCCATTAATGGTCATTGATCTATCCTCCCAAGCCTTTATAAACATGATGGAAAAATGTCTGTTAAAAACTTCAATTCTTTCCATAAAGCCCACAAATCCATCTAATTGTGAAACAACCCAAACTCTTTCATTTTTTTGACTTCTAATCAAAGTCTAGGTTCAATTATATTTTTTAATCACATTTTATTTATGTCACCTTTACTCCAGTTGAAACTATTGTCTTTGTTCTCCTCAATGAACTAGGAAGAGTAGCAGTAGTATGTTGTGTTTTGTCCATCTCCGAGAAGCTTTGGCCCTTCAATATGCTTCTCCTTTGAAACCCTAAAATTTTCCTCATAAGACTTAAGTCCCTAAAATATTATGTAAATTATAATCCCCTTTAAACATTTGGGGGTACATCCATATGCATAAGATTATTAGCATTTTTTCCTTCAATATTAAATTTTAAAAGTAACTCCCTAAGAAGGTATTCATGGCCTATCCACATTTTAAAACCCATATTATTGACTCTTCAATTTTAAACTGAGTCAATAATCCCATTTCCTTATATATGTATATATGTATTCTATATTCTCACCTACTAGAATGAGTTCAAAAATGCCTTTAACTTCATCGATGACATGTTTGATAGACTAGCTTATAATATTTTTACCAGTCAAACAATTAACAATGTTTAAATAATCTCTTTCGACCAAAATATTTTCAACATTAATTTGCCTTACCAATTTTATCCACCATAATGAACTATAATGGTACACTTGAGAGGAGAGTATAATTCAGGGAACTTACTATCAACTTACCCTCAAAACTAGTTTCAGTGCTCTATGTGTATGGTTCTACCTCCATATTTGGTGATATAAATCATTGGGTTGACATTAAACAATGAATGAACATGTATATCTAAGATTCTATAAATCCTTTAAGACACTTCCCTAGATTACCAATCATACCTTCATTTTTAATTGTAATGTGTGTCTAACAACTAGTTCTATTATGTATGCTATATTACTTATTACTTATAAGAAATTATGACTATATTCTAATTCATTACATTTTATGAGTAGATGATGTACTTGCATCCCCTTTTCATTTGATCAAGTTAAATGGATAATTATAAAATTGGAATAATTAATGGAAGATGATTTTTTTAACTTTATAGTATATATACATATAAACTATTTGAATCTAAAGAATCCAAATGTCATTCTTTTTAAGATAATAAATCTCTCTCTCTCTCTCTCTCTCTCTCTCTCTCTCTCTCTCTCTCTCTCTCTCTCTCTCTCTCCTCTCTCTCTCTCTCTCTCTCTCTCTCTCTCTCTCTCTCTCTCTCTCTCTCTCTCTCTCTCTCTCTCTCTCTCTCTCTCTCTCTCTCTCTCTCTCTCTCTCTCTCTCTCGCTGTGTGTGTGTGTGTGTGTGTGTGTGTGTGTGTGTGTGTGTGTGTGTGTGTGTGTGTGTGTGTGTGTGTGTGTGTGTGTGTGTGTGTGTGTGTGTGTGTGTTTGTGTGTGTGTGTGTGTGTGTGTTAAACACATCCCTAAGATAGTATTATGTGTCTCTCTTTTGATTCTTGTTTTCCCACACCTATATTTTCTTCCTTGGATTATCCTTTATTTCCCTCATTGGCCAAACTTACTAATTATTCTTCCCTTTCCCTTCTAGAGTACTCTTTTGATTCTTATTTCTCTACACATATGGATTCCTCATTGGATTTTCCTTTATAATCCTCTTTGGTTACATCTCTTGATCCCTATGTGAAATCTTCCTTAATTTCAACTATAGGTTACTCCTTGGTCTCCCCTATCAAACCTCATTTGGTTACCCTCATAGTTTCCTCTATATTTCTACTTGCACTATCTACTATGTATATTATATTAGATCATAATCATACCTCTTCATCACCTCCTTTTATATAAACCATTTTAGATCTTAAAGAACCTCCAAGTGATGATTATCTATTATTATTTGAGTTACCACTACTATCCCACCAAAATAGCCTTATCCTTCCACACCCAGTTTCCCCAAAAATGATTATATTCTTAATGATAATTATTAATTCCTCATTTAGATTCCTCTTCAGACACATCTCTAGATTATCCTTTAGTGCATCCTTGAGATATATCATTTTGAGTCTCCCTTATCATTCCTATTTGACCTCACACTTATGGTTTCCTCCTATTTAAATGAGTTCTTGGATTCACCTCACATAGTTTAATCACCAGCTCCCTTGGAAACTACCCTAAATAACATGATTGTTTCAATTATTTATATACTCTTAGTTTCTCACTTAATCCTAAGGATGAGTTCTTTATGAAATCTCTTTTCCATTCTTCCCATGATGTTCTATCACACCACATTTGTGATAAAACTAGATTTACTTTATTATATCCCATATCTACAATACCTAAATGTCATAGTTCTCCTCCTCCTATCTTACCACCTATAATGGAAAGAAATAATATTCCTCTCTTCATTCCTTGTGATCATCATAATTATAGTGATTATGATGAGGACTAGTATGATGATGATTTTATCTATAGTGATGATGAACATGTTCCTTATGTATAAACTAGTCTATTACCCTTTCCTAATAATGAGAACATGAATACATATTGCAATGATATTTATCATTCACACATATAAATTAATATATGTACACAAGAAGATTATTCTGATCATAAAGTCATTTCTTTTATGTTAAAGATCAATGAATCTCCAAAACCAACCATCTCTAAATAAGAATATCTTCATAGGATTGCTTAACCCATCTACAATAGTGTACCAATGTAAAAAATTAATTGCATGATTCATCCCTTAAATTATCCTCTTAGTCTTAAGTGATTTACAAGAATAAGTACACCATTTATCCTAAAAAAGTAAAGCATACCATGCTTGGGTTTACTATAATGTCATTTTTGGTAACCCTATTTTACATAATATCCTATATTCACATTTACCTCCTAACATATAAAATCCCACATTTTCCATATTTTATGGAAATGGTGACCCTTACATACACCTTAAAGCCTTTCGTGAGTATGTGAAAGTGTATAATGGTATTCATTTACTACCTAAAACCTTAATGAGATTTCTTCTTTGTTTATTTGAGTCCCACCTAGTGTATCCTTATCTAATTATCTTGAGCTAGAAGAAACATTCTTAATTTAATATATTCAAAATAGGGGACCTATAATTACTTAGAGAAAGTTACCCTCTTTACACCAAAGTCAAAATGAACAATTTTTTAACTATGTCTTAAGATTTTAAATCACTATGCATCAATTGATTTAACTACCCATAGATATATAAGTACAATACATATTTTTTCAAGGTCTTGTTTATTCACTAAAAGAGAAGCTACTTTACCAAACTTCTATATCACTCATAACTCTTTGTTTTGAGGATTTAGCATTATAAGATGAAATAGGTCTTATTACCGTTTCCAATCATATAGATGGAGATATTAAACTCTTTCAAGATAATACTCAATTAGTTCCACTTAATAAAAATAATCTTTAATTAAAACCCATGTTTATTTTGTGCATCATGTTGAACCTGAATCATATCAAGTTTAAGTGTTACATAAACGTAAACAAAATTTTCCTAGAGTAGCTAGTTACAGATCTCATCCACATGTAATCAAATCACAACCTATCATTTTTAATCCCAATAAACATCCACATGATATGTTACCTCCATAATTGGATAAAAATGTGTTGACTTTATGCCATAATCATTACCATCCTCCACAATGTTCAGATAAAATTAAAGGAAAACTATTTTGAAATTTCCATGGCATTATTAGACATTGTGATAATGATTATTATGAACTTATAGAAAAGGTAAATAAAATTACTAATAAATAATTCAATTCAGTTTTGAAAAATAATAAAACAATTAAAAAATATTTTCAAAATATAGACATTATAAAATGTCTTTTTCAATCTCTAAATTATATTAAAGATACAAGGGCTCATATTGATCCTAATTTCAATAATATCTCCATGGAAGAATTGTGCCAAAACATAACTACTAAAACACCCACCCATGTATGGTTTCCCAAACCAATACAATTACAATTTGAACTTAAATCATTACTAATGCATGATAAATTAGATAATGTAAAAGAAAAAACATAAACGCTAAAGCATTGTAGCCATATGTTACATTCCTATCCATCTAGTTGGAAATTTCACATTCCAATCAATTCCAAAGACAGAAAAATATAATAAGGAAATATAATAACATGTTAGGGTTATATAATTCATACAACATGTTCATGTATAATTAAACATGACAATTCTCATCATCTATGCTCTCTTTCTATACTTCTTTCAGATATAAAATGAGAGCATCTCAAATGTATTACATATTGATATACTATGTTCTCACAATTCAAGGATTGTTCAAATACCACCTACTAAGTCTACTCTTGAAGCTTTGCTTCTTGCTCTTAAAGATTTTGCATTTTAATTTTACATAGTTCAAATTCAAATAGGGACACACTATAAAAACACAAGTACCTATTTCAAAAATATACAATGATCAAAATCTTTTCCATACCATCAACTTAAGTTTTCTAAGCATTTTTCAAGTTTACTATATTAACATTTGTAATCTATTTTATGCGAATTACATTTTTAAAACAAAAATCATTTTTCAATAAACAATCTATTTTCACAATGTATGTGAGTGTGATATAGAACATAATTTTACATGGGTTCAATGCTAGCCCAACATTATTAAACTATGGGAATATCACTCTTCTATAAGGTATTTATCCACAACCTATTTTCTATGTTTAGATGTACATTTCATCTTTCAATCTTTCTTCAGTACAAAAACATCTTTCTTAGAATCAATCAGTTCACACATGAGACCCACGTACCTTGATATTACACAGATGTCACCGGCCTGAAATATTTCTAAAGCCATCAAATTTCTGAAGAAGATTTCTATGCTGCTGGAGATTCTCATTCTAGGAAGGTGAATCTGATCCCAGCAATTTGTAATTCAGAAGCTCAAGAGATGAAAATTTCTTTTTTTTTGTGAGGTTCCATGGTATATTTAAATTCATGTAGAGTTTCCTCATCTGAAAATGAGGAATATTTGACTAACAGGCAGAATGGATAAAAAAATAGGTTAACTTTGAGCCCATGAATTCACTTTTGTAGCCATGAGGCTGTCATGGCATTACAAGGGTAGAATAACATTGTTATACGAGCATAATCCAGTGACCATCACCTTAAATTTACTATGGTAATGTTTATGGATATCTTATCTGACTTTGGCAAATGGATCTTGGATTCTCTGTAGTTTGCCATAGAAACATCTCTTTCAAATTCAAGATTATAACGTGCCTTCTCTGAAATACAATTGCAACATTAAGGAAAAATATTAGAAGCTGGTTAGCATTCATGACAAATATGTATGAAGTGAAGTGTGATCAGTTTTCAAAGAGTGAACGTATTGGACAAGGTCAATAACAATTCTGAGATGCTTCATCCTATTTTGGCCCATTCCGATGAAACCATTTTGGACCATTCCATACTAGCTGTTGGAACATGTTTTTGGGGGAAATTTGGACAAAATTGGTCCGAACTCATGACAAATCTGTGTGATGTGATATGAAGTGCGAAATATTTTTAGAGGGAAAGTAGTGGATGCGGTTGGTCTATTCTACATGGACCGGACTAGGTTGGTAGGTTTATTCTAGATGATCTAGGAATTGTGACAATTGGTAGGTTTTTTTTAAAAAGTGCATAGGGATTACTAATGACATTTACCATGGTAGGAAAAAAGATTTGATAAATTAAGTAGATTCGTGGAAATATCATGGTTGTTAAGCCTTCTTTGTAAGTGCTTTGGGACATGAAAGATTATAGACATATGGATTCCAATTAATTTTTCTTTTTCATTCAATCAAAAGAAAGATGACTTATAATTTTGGCCACTCATTATATATAACCTATTAGACCTCTTTGTTGCATATTATAATATTACAGTGCCTTCACAATATCTATGTGACCTTAAAGCCATACAAAAGGTCACCTTATTTTTATATGAAGTCATTTTAAAGAGACGTTCATAAGGGTTATAGGGTTGTACCATGTCGTTTGTATATATATGAAATGGCCATCAAATAGGGTCTCAACACTCTTTATTATCTATAAATAAGTTACCGTATAATTTACATGGCCTTTATATAATAAAATATTGGCATTGTGATCATGTTACTTCCTTACATCCAACCTCAACCAACACCTATAATATAATGCATATGAAAACCCAATTAATTTTTTGGAAAGATCTACCAAAGAATTTTAAGTTTAAGATTTTAGGAAGATGATGCTTATCATAATCATTCATATTGTACAAATTTAACCAAAATAAGTTGCTTATATATTATTAATAGTCATGAATGTCATGGCTACACAAAATTTGTAGTCACAAAGTGCACCAATTTCATTGAGTTTACAAAGTCATCAATTTTGAGTCATACTTTTAAAACTAATAATGATTGTCATCACAATTAAGGTGAATAGGGTAGTAGGTCCAACACACCCATATGCTTAACAGGTCATCCTATAATAATAATAATAATACTCCTATAAATAAAAATCCTTGAAATTTTCAAATAACTCTCTCTCTTTAATAGATATTAACATCAGAACTGCCACTTATCGCATATAGTTTTTTTCAGATTCAATTTTATTACACATACAAAAAAATATGAACATGCAGTCTAAATCATAATATAGACATATAGATCATCCACATGTCTCCATTTCACATTATTAGGGTTGTCAGAAAGTGGGAAATGATTAGTTCCTCTTGTGGACTCCATGTGCATGTTGATTTTTCAATTCACATTTATGTGCACTCAAATCTAAAAGATTTTCATCCTTATATGTTGTGGCTCTGTGGTGATATCATGGATGATATTAGAGGATCAATTGTGTAAGCTCTATCCTTGCACACATGGACAGTATTAGAGGTAAAAAATAATTGATTCTTCATTTTTATTTTTATTTTTAGGAGAAACTTGATGTGGAATTAATCCCCAAATAATTTTTTTTGTTTGGGATGGTTATGACATGTATTTTATCACCACACACTAATTCACACCCTATCTTCCAGTGTGGTATAAAAAATAAAGGATAATTATCATAAGGTTATGTGATATTTGTCATAAATAGTTTTATGAAGTGATGAGGTCATCCTCCAATACCTAAGCATCACATAAAATCTTTTCAACATGTATTTACACCTCACATACTAAAATTTATTTACGGGATACAACTATAGAGCCTCTTAAAGCCTAGTTTAAGACCTATAGGCTGAAAATAATTAGTAATTGAGGGGTAATAACATCCTCGAATATTAATCACAACATACATGTATGGAGTGAGTATTATAAGAACAATAGATTCATATCTTCATGAAACTAAGTACTCGGCCTACTAATTTTATTTTACACCCTTTTATACTAGTATAGGGCTTGTGTGTTGCATGTTTTTGTTTACGTGTTGTCAAGGCCCATACTATTTGAAAATACCACACTTTACACCGAACTAAAAAAGAACCTAATTAAAATTAATAATCAATAAATAAATATACATCCCTTGCATCCAATTATGCATAAAATATTTTCATCAAATCCTAACAAGCCATAACCAAAAAAAATCCAATTTATAGCCTAAACTTGTTCAGATCCATGATATATCAAGACAATCACATCAACCACATAGGATTGCCTTAATACAGATTGAATATCATACCAAAACACATAAAAAATAATCTCACTTAAATATTAAACTTAATAAAGTTTCAAACATCTAAATCCAAACCAACATCTACTTCATAAAAATCCAACATCCATCTACCAATATAAACTTTAGCAACAAACTCTTAAATTAGTAAATCATTTGAACTATATTATAATCCAAAAATAAATAAATCAACATATAGGGTCACTCATTCCCTTATCAATCAAATACAACACTAACCTATCAAAGGTTGACATTGAAAAAATCACATTCTCTATGTTATTCAGAACCTAGATCACATCCAAAATCTTAGTCAACATTAAGGATTACATAGAACAACCCTAATAAATAAATATAAAAGCATAACCAATATTATCATCAATTAACACCAATGTTTAACCATACCTTAATCCAACCAATTAAAGTTAGCTTGTGTCCTAATTGAATAAAATTGTATCAAGCCTACCATCAAATCAAATAAATCATCTAACATCTAAACATCACAAAAATACAAATAGAAAGACAAACTAAACTTCCCTTATTTTAAAAAGTTAGATTTAGTATAAATAAATTTCATATTAATGAAATAATCCATGAAGAACATCAAACACATCAAAGAAAAGATAAATTGAACCATAAATATGATACTAACTCAAGATTAGATAAACCCTCATGTAATGAAGATCTTAAAAATCCTTGGCATATTGCAAAAAAATCATGATATTGATGAATACAACATTATAAATCAATAATAATGTGATTAAGATAATAACAGTGACTTAGTATAAATATATGTGGATATAACCCAATTTGAACAATAAATATTTGTAAATAAGGATGTCATCATTTTAAATCTCATAGAAATAGGTGCTTGACTTCATGTAGATTTTAATCCCATAAAACATAAGTTTCAACTTAATAATTAGTACACAAACCCCTCAACATAAAAAATATTCCTACTCCTATCATGCATGTTAGTTAACATCAATCAATCTTACCATCCACTAGTTACAATATTAATCCTGACATCTCCCATCACACTAGCAAAGTGATCTTGATCATGACACCCCTATTACAAAATAAAATTTCAATATACCAATTCATCCATAGAGCCCCATAAAATAAATCCATGCAACTATTTCCTTTCATCACAAGTATAAATAGTTATATGATGAATCAAGTGGTTACACATCTGAATATGGCTCAAAAGGGAGACAATATACTCCTCACAATGGATCAAGGGAATCAATATTTTACTAAATAATTGCAATAAATATGGTCATCTATCAAAAATCAAGCCTTTTTATGAGAAAAAACCAAAGCCTAAGTGGTATAGAGAAGATGAATACTGAGAGTATCATTGGATTTGGGGATATCCCTTTGATAAATGCTCAAAAATCAAGGATTAATTCTAGTATTTAAATGACCATTGACCGGACATTGATTTAGAAACCGGTTACATCCATACTTGAGAATTTAAAAAAAGGATATACCAAAAATACCTTTATAGATTATGATCATATTCCTCTAATTTTAAATCAAGGACAAAATAATGATCTTATATTAGATAAGCATATATTCAAATAAATCTCTCTTCATCCAATCAACCCACCCTTAAAGAGCCTATCTTCAACAAACCTATGATTACCCAATCATCCATATTTGACCAATTATTTGTATTTGAAGCCTTAATTAATTATTCCATATTTAACCAACCTATTGTCTAAAAACCCATCATTTAACAACCATCCATCCTTCTCCCATCACACAAGATTCCTTATTTCCAAGAATCCCATCATCCCAAAGTCCTCATCACCAAGTGAGAATTGAAGTAGATACTTTTGGAGTACATAATACACAAGGTCCTACATATCGACAAAATATAGAAATATTATTTTCATAGTGGAAAAATAATCCAAACATATTTTATCATAAAAAATAAAATAAAACCAACATATCTTATTATCATCAACAACACGATTTCAACATATTTTGTCAATAGTAGTGAGATAAAATATATATTTCATGGAAACAATTTCATACCTCATATAGTTCAATCCAATGACATTAGTGATCTCTATGTAATTACTAATGAATGTTATTCCCAAATATAATTATATTATCCTAGTAGCCTATATGATGATTGTGATGTTACCAATCCTTTCTACACACCGCCAATCCTTTCATCAACACCACCAATTATTTCCTTCATATTTATATATAATCTCTTGCACCCATTGATTTGGATTGATTAAATCAAACATTATCAAACTTATTCTAGGAAGACACATCAATTGTAAAAATCATAGGAGTCATAGACAACACCGAACATGAAGATCATAACAGTAGAAAAATAGCTTTTATTCACTAGCGAGATTCAAACAAAGAGAAGGGATCCCCAATCAAGATCATAAAAATAATAAATCTAGGGCTCCCCAGTTAAAACCCCATTGAGGCACTAAGGGTCAATAAAAATCTAAATCACAATAAAATAAATTTATCATCCCCTAGTGAAAACCTCATTGAGACACTAACAGTTTGTTCAATATCAATATAATGGATATATATTTCCAGCCTATTAAGGCAAGATCATAAATACAAAATTTTAAATCAATATTAGAACAATTGATTATCAAAAAATCACCCAAATTACAGTAAAATATTAGTCATAAGGATAAAAAATCTCTTATAGTTCTCCTAAGAGAACTTTCAAAGGTATTTGATTATACAATGTCCAGAAGTATGTCATGTCTATTTGACATGGAACATATAGAATTAGAAATTATGTGTGTTTTTTGGTCCCCCATTTTCCTTGGAATATCACTATTCATACCTCCATTTATAGTCATATCCTATATATAAATCCTATACATTAACATCAATTTAGATATAAAAATATCATAATTTACCCTCCATGATAGCTTGTTATTTCATAAAGGCTATGACAACACCTAGTTAGGATGTTAAGAGGAATTTGAATAAACAATAAAATAAATATAGTAATAATAGAATTAATCAAACCCACACCAACAATGTGATCTTAACAAACAAAGTTATCTAGAAAATGTATTGAATAAAGATATAACATAATAAATCTTGAAATCATGTAATAAGTTAAGATGTAAAACACACACACACACACACACACACACACACACAGAGAGAGAGAGAGAGAGAGAGAGAGAGAGAGAGAGAGAGATGAGAGAGAGAGGAGATGAGAGAGAGAGAGAGAGAGGAGAGAAGAGAGAGAGAGAGAGAGAGAGAGAGAGAGAGAGAGAGAGAGAGAGCATTCATCCAATGATGAAAACTAGTTTCCTGGCACCTTATATAAGTACCTTGATGAAAACTAGATTTATGGAATCATGTGTAACAAATTTAACTATCCAAAAGTACCTATACACTTAGGGGAAAATATTATCACTCATCTCTTAAATCATAACCATCATTATCCTGCCACAACCCATCAATTCTTATTGTTTTGACTTTGAGAAGGACAAGCAAGAAATCTTGAGAATAATCTTAGAAGCATTCATACATATGTTTTTGATTAGTGCTTTGGTAATGAGATACAACACTCTTATGTGATGTGGGCCCATAGAGGTCCATAATCCATTCCTATTCACCCATATATTTACCACTCTCTAAAACACATCCATCACTAATCATCTGTAATCCTTATATATTCATCTATGATCACCCCTACTCACTTCCCGCATTATCCTTCATCATTTTAGAATATCATCCTAAATATGTTATCTTCATGATATGATTTTTATCATTATCAATAGAACTATTTTTACATCTTAGAGTGATCCCTTTTATACATACATGTTCCAAAAAGACCAAAAAAAATTATAAAACCAAAAAATATTTGAGTTGTTTTATCTTAATCCCTTAACAAAATTCATGAAATTATCCAATGAATTATTGTGACTATCCTTTAATATTATTATTTGTCATTTATTAAGAGTAGAATCAAACAAATAAAATTTTAATCATGACTTATTCAACCATCCAAAGGATTTTTAACAATACAAAAGATGAAAAATTGATTACATAAAACAACATACACCCTTGTAATTAACATGCACAATCCTTGAATGTTTGTTTTTTGTGTTCATCTTGTGTCACATGTTTATTAGTATAATATTTATTATTTATTTATTTATTTGCATATATTTTTTCATCATGTATATATAATTTTTTCATTTATTAAGTATATTTATTAAGAGATTAGTGACTTTAGTAAATGTTTTGTGACCCATATTTTTTATCAATTATTATCTATTTTTATTTAATTATGAATTTGAGTCAAGAATTTCATAAATATATTTATTTTCAATTCATTATTATCCACCCTTTTATTTTATATTTTTCATTATTTGTGTTAGTTTGATAACATTATTAAAATAATGTTTCTTGGAATTTAATACCAATGGTGCATTACACTACATGCCAATTGTATAATTTTTTATTTATATTTTTATCCTTTGAGTCAGTCCAACATGCATTTTTGTAAAAATTAATCATTCTTACACATGTCATGGTGCATAATGCCTAATGCTACATTAAAAAAATTATTTCTCACAACTATGGCCTAAGATAATGGAAACACAAATCAACCTCACATTTAATCATAATAACACATCAAATTTCTACCCATACCAAACATTAAGTCATTTATCTAAATCATATATCCAATCAAATCCAATATATAAATCCAAATATATATTTAAATAAACTATTAATTAAATCAACTATATTTAGTTTCACTTATCTAACAATTACATTAAGCAATAATCATTAATCTAATTCTCATCCCATCAACTATCATTACCCATTTCAACCACTTGATCCCACATCAATCAATCAAGCTACGTTTGCTCATTAGTCCATAAGTTTATTATCAACATTGGGATATATCATTGTCAAATCTAATCAATAAGATATATCATTCCCATATCCAAAAAACTGAGAAAAATTATTCACACATCTAATCTCATAAATTTCACTCCATTGTAAGCATCATTACATAGGACACATTAATCCTATATTTAATCATCACTATCATCATCATCATCATCTAATTGACCAATCCACATAATCAAATGTTTCTCATTGATTCCTCTCATATACCATTACCTAGGGATCATCCATGCTTGATACTTTATTGCACAGTCTATCAAAAGTTTATGATTTCTCCCTTTCAAATGTCATTCGTTGGGGCATGTCTAAGGTTTGAAATTTATCAATCTCGATCCCTCCCATATATATTTACTTAGGGCATAGTTAATCTATCTAATCTAGCTATCGATCAATCCATAGTTCACTAATTGTAATCATTAAATAAATTAAGTCACATATTGTAACATTCATCACATCTATCCCAGCCCCTCTCTTCTAGTGATGTGCCCTAGTCATTTCCTTTGATCAGGTCATATATCTCATTACTCATTGCATAACCCCTCAATGGGGGAATCACCCATTTTAATTTTCATTAAATTATTAATTAACATGTTATTTTTTCTTATTTAAAAATGCCTTTGGTTATGCTAGTCATAATTTCATTACAAAAATGGGGGAAAATTCGACATCAAAAAATCTTCTCTCCTTCATCATTATTAATTTTACTATTTATAGACACTAAAAACATATTCCATAATCATCCTAGCATCACCATTACTAGTATTAATTTAACATTACCTTTCCATCTTCTTCCATAATCATAGATTTATTACTTATCATTGTATCTTTTTATCTTGATCAATCAAATAATTACCATATAATTAACTATTAATGATATCTTCACAATATTTAATAATTTTATATTAGTTTTTAGCTACCCCTAATTACCTCAACTAATATTCATATTAAAACACCATTATTAACTCATCAAAACCATCATTAATTATTCTAACCCTCCTCTATAATCTCCTAATCTTACTATTGAGCTCCACACCATCAACTGAGATGCTTACCACATGCTTTATAATTATACATATAATTTTTTATTCCTAAATTTCCAACTAACCAATATTTTTCATCAATTTTCAACCATTGATAAAAATCTACAATTGCTCAATCCTATCCATCCATTCCTCCATGTGGATCCATCATAAAAACCATCCACTATATTTTATAAATCCTATGTGAATAAATATAATAATTCCATCACCTTGAGATCAATTTATTCATCCATCACTACATGTTGTCTAAATATTGATTCAATAGAATAATCACAAATTAAGAGATCAAAACATCAATCCATCATCAAGCATTGGATAAAAAATACAAAAGAATGAGATCCCTTTAAGGATGAATTTAAGATATACATATTTTTTTAATTCCCTATTATAAATTTTATTTTTTATTTCCTTTTCCTTATGCTCAATCTGAGGTAGTTTATTTAGGCTAGGGAGAAGCTTTGACTAGTTTCTCTCATGATTTTTAATAATCACTAGACTTTAACAAACTACAATGGTGAACGTGAGAGGAGAGTATCATTGAGGGAACTTACTCTCAACTTACCATCAAATTTGGGTTTATTGGGCTATGCTTATGGTTCTACCTCCATATTTAGCACTATGAATCATTGGGTTGACATTAAAAAATGAAAGAGCAAGTATATTTGAGATTATACAAATCTTTTAAGACCCTTTCCTAGATTACCAATCATACACTCATTTTTCATTGTAATATTGTGTCTAATAACAAGTTCCATTGTATATGATAATCATTACTTATTACTTTGAAGAACTTCTCCCTGTAGTCTAACTCATTACATATTATGGGTACACAATGTACTTGTATCACCTTTTTCTTTGATCAAGTTAAATGAATTATTATAAATTTGAAATAATTAATGGAATATGATATTTAATTTTTTGATCTTGATAGTAAAGATACACATAAACCATATGAATCCTAAATATCTAAATTTAATTTTTTTAAAGATAATAAAGATGCACCTTTTACCTAACCTATAGATTCCTCCCTAATTTATCATATATATATACATATATATATATATACATATATACATATATAGATATATACGTATATAGTTATATATATACATATATATATATATACATATATATATATATAATATTATATATATATATATATATATATATATATAGATATATATATATATATATATATATATATATATATATATATATTATATATATACATATATATATATATATACATATATATATATATATATATATATATATTATATATATATATATATACATATATATATATATACATACATATACATATATATATATATATACATATAGATATATATATATATAATACATATATATATTTATATTATATATATATATATATATATGTATGTATGTATGTATATATGTATGTATATATATATATGTATGTATGTATGTATGTATATATATATATATATATATATATATATATATATATATATATATATATATATATATATATATATATTTGTATGTGTGTATGTATGTATGTATGTATGTATGTATATATATATATATATATATATATATATATATATATATATATATATATATATATATATATATATATATATATATATATATATATATATATGTATGTATGTATGTATATATATCTATATATGTATATATATCTCTGTGTGTGTGTGTGTGTGTGTTTAGCACATCCATTAG
Organism: Torreya grandis; assembly: GCA_037957365.1. Taxonomy (NCBI): domain Eukaryota; kingdom Viridiplantae; phylum Streptophyta; class Pinopsida; order Cupressales; family Taxaceae; genus Torreya; species Torreya grandis. The sequence continues at coordinate 316,978 of JARHVA010009383.1, forward strand.
ATAATACTATGGATCTTTCTTTTTATTCTTATTTTCCCACAGCTATATATTCCTTCTTGCATTATCTTTTAGAATCATCTTTGGCTAAACTTACTAATGTTCTCTTCCCCTTTCCTTATTATTGATCTTTCGATTATTATTTCCTTTACACCTATCAATTCCTCATAATATTTTCCTTTATAATAATCTTTGATTACATATCTTTATCTCTATAAGAAATCTTCCTTTATTTCACCTATAGATTCCTCCTTGGTCTCCCCTATCAAACCTTTTTTAGTTACACCCATAGCTTCATCTATATCTCCCCCCAAAACTATCCATTATGGATATTATCTTAGATCATAATCATACCTCTTCCTCACATCATTTTATATAAACCATTTTATATCATAAGGAACCTCCATGTGTTGATTATCTATTATTCCTTAGGTTACCACTGCTCTCCCACCCAAAAATCTTTATCCTTGCACACCCAATTTCTCTTTTCTTTATATTCCTTAACTCCTATAAATCTAGTTACCATAACACATTCCCATAAAATTATGATGTTCTTAATGATAAATCTTTAGGTCCTCATTTAGAGTCCTCTCAGGATACATCTCTAGATTATCCTTTAGTGCATCCTTTATATATCATTTTGATTCTTCCTTCTCATTCCTCTTTGAACTCACATCTATGGTTTACTCATATTTATATGAGGACTTCGATTTAACTCACACATTTTACTCACCATCTCCCTTGGATACTACCATAAATATCACCCTTATTTAAATTATTTATCTTCTCTTAGTTTAAGGATAAATTATTTAAGGATGAGATTCTTTATGAAATCATTTTTCCCTTCTTCCCATGACATACTATCACACCCCATTTTAGATGAATCCATATTTAATTCATTACATCCCATATCTACCATGACCCAAATTTCATAGTTCTCCTCCTCCCATCTTACTAGCTACAATGGAAAGAAATAATATTCCTCTTTTCATTCCTTGTTGTCATCACAACTATAGTGATTATGATGAGGATTGGTAAGATGATGATTTTGTCTATAGTGATGATGAACATGTTTCCTTATCTAAGAACTTCTCCATTACCATTTCTTAATGATGAGAACATACATACATCATGAGATTATATTTATCATTAACACCTATAAAGTAATATATGTGCACAAGAGGATTCTTGTAATCATAAGGTCATATCTCCTATTTTAAAAATCAATGAATATCTAAAACTAGAGGATTTCTAAGGGAAAATATCTTCCTGGGGGTTACTTAAACCATCTGCATTAGTGTACCAAGGGAAAAAATCATTTACATAATTTATCCCTTAAATTATCCTCTTAGTCATAATTGATTTAGAAGAATAAGTACACCATTTATCATAAGAATGTAAAACATACCATGCTTGGGTTGATTATAATGCCATTGTTGGTAACCTTGTTGTACATAATATCATATATTCAACTTTACCTCCTAACTTAAAAAGTCCCACATTTTCCATATTTTATGGAAATGGTGACCCTTACATACATCTTGATGCCTTTTGTGAGTCTATGAATGGGTATACTGGTAGCCATTTACTACCTAAAACCTTAACAGGATTTGTACTTTGTTTATTTGGCTCCCTTCCTATTGGATCCTTGTCTACTTATCTTGATATATAAGTGAGATTCTTAATTTAATATATTCAAAACAAGGGACCCATAATTACTTAGAAAAAATTACCCTCTTTACACCAAAGTCAAAACAAACAAATTTTTAACTATGCTGAAGATTTAAAACCACTATGCATCAATTAATTTACCTACCAATAGATATAGAAGTACAATAAATATTTTTTCAAGGTCTTATTTATCCACTAAAAGAGAATCTAATTTATAAAACTTGTAATTAACTCATAGCTCTTTGTTTTGAGGATTTAGCATTATAGAAACAAATAGGTCTTGTTATCATTTCTAACCATATATATGGAGATATTAAATTGTTTGAAGATACTCAATCATTCAAGTTAATAAATATAGTCTTTAATTAACACCCATGTTTATTTTGTGTATCATATTGAACCTAAATCAATTCAGCTTTAAGTGTTATTTAAAAGTAAACAAAATTCTCCTAGAGTAGCTAGATACAGATCTCATCCACATGTAATAAAATCATAACCTATCATTTTTAATCCTAATAAATGTCCACATGATTTCTGACCTCCATAAGTGGATAAAAATTTGTCTACTTTATTCCCTAATCATTACCATCCTTCACAACTTTTGGATTAAATTAAAGGAAAACTATTTTGGAATTTCCATGGCATTAATAGACATTATGATAATGATTACTATGAACTTAAAGAAAAGATAAATGAAATTTCTGATAAATAACTCAATTCATTTCAATAAATAATAACATAATTACAAAATATTTTAAAAATATATACGTTCAAAAATGTCCTTTTTAATCTCTAAATTATTTTAAAGATACATGTGTTCATATTGATCCCAATTTCAACAATATCTCCGTGGAAGAATTGTCCTAAAACATAACTATTAAAGCACCCAGCCAAGTATGGTTTCCCAAACCAATACAATTATAATTCAAACATAAAACATTACAAATGAATGATAAATCAGATAATTTAAAGAAAAACACAAACACCAAATCATTGTATTCATGTGTTGCATTCCAATACCTATCTAGTTATAAATTTCACATTCTAAACAACTCCAGAGCCAAAAAAATATAATAAGGAAATACAATAATATGTGTGGGGTATATAATTCATAATTCATATTCATATATAATTAAATATGACAATTCTAATCATCTATGCTCTCTTGCTATACTTCCTTTAGATATAGAATGGGAGTATCTCAAATGCATTAGATATGGATATACTATGTTCTCACAATTCAAGGATTGTTCAAATAACTCCTACTAAGTCTACCCTTGAAGCTTATCATCTTGATTTCAAAGATTTTGCATTTTCAATTTTACATTTTTCAATTTCAAATAGGGAAACACTATAAAAAGACAAGTACCTATTTAAAAAAATATACAATCATCAAATCATTACAACACTCAAAACTTAAGTTCTCTACGAATTTTACCATATTATCATTTGTAATCTAATTTATACTAACTAGATTTTTAAAAATCATATTATTTTTCAATACACAATTTTTTTTCACAAGGTATGTGAGTGTGATATAGAATAGACTTTTACATGGGTTCAATGCTAACACAACATTATTAAACTAGGGGAAAATCATTCTTCTATAAGGTTGTATTTATCCACAACCTCTTTTTTATGTTTTGATGTACATTATAGAAATGTATTATTATTCATTCATACTTTATATGTGTCACAATGGAGATACTATTTTGATAACATTTAAATCGATACTTATGATTGATATATGATAGTTTTATTTGCTTTAATATTACACATATAAATTATATACTTTCAATACTTTTAATGTTTCCATAAACAATTCAATATTATACTTAATTCCATGATTCAATCCACTTCTAATGCACATAAATTATTTACATACTTTTCACACAAATCTATGTTTATAATATATATTCAACACTTCCAAGTTCTACACATGATTTATACACTAGTTCAATGCTATAGTAAAATGCATGATGCAATGCAATATACAAACTCATCATATGTTTCAAAGTTATATTTCTAAGATTTCAATATTAAAAAAAATTATTACATGATTATATCATTTGAAAACTTAATTTTTATTTTGAGATAAATGAGTTACAAACTACATCCCTCATCTCAAAATGGAGCTATTATCTTGAATTGAAGTCCTCACAATAAAGTTATTTTAGATTCATACTTTATGAAAATTATCAATACTATGGGGACATATAGCTTGCATGTGCACCCACACTTACAAATATTTGAACACAAATTCACATATACAAAAATTTCAACATTTACAATGATTAAATTAATGTATATGATACATGGTGCATGATGTTGGTTCATGTACTCCTCTATTTTCTATTTTTAATTAAAAAGGTTTTTATAAGTTACTATTTGAATCTAGATCCTTTTGTAGTAGGGTGTTTCATCTTAGAAAGTGGAACATGTTTAATCATAGTGATGCTTCACATCTTAGTTACATTTTAACGAGCCATCTAGTGGCTCTTACCTATTATTTTTAGTTCAACTAATGAGCCATGATTTAGTGTGTCAATTAATTATGAGACAAAGAATAAAATAAATTATCTAAAATCTTATCTTATTTTATGTGAGTACAACACATTAAAATTAATATTTTTTTAATAAAATATAATTAAATTAACTAATAAATTTTCACAAACCTATTCAAGTATGTAACATCATTTTATAGTAAATGATTAAATGAATTATATGAAAAGTTAGTATTTATAATTTATTTATAATAAAATATAAAACCTTAATTTTTCTGAGATTTAGAAAAATTAATTTTAATTAGTAATCAAATTAACCTTTAATATTTAATGAAAATGGTGAAATGATATATATAACCTGCCCAGGAGGAAGAATAATAATAACTCGCAGCTGAAATGAATAGATAACTTTTCCAATTATTATAATAATTATTAAAACATAATAATCTACATCCAATCATGAATCATTCTTTCCCCATTTTGTTATAAGATATACAACAATGTGTGCAACTATTTTAGAACTCTCAAATAAAGATTCTCCAATTTCATGTGATTATTAAAATAAAGGAAAAAATGACAATGCAGAGGAATTAGTTTTATCCCATACGTAATTACTACATACCTCTCTTTTATTTTCTCTAAATTGTTATTCTTCTTCTTGTTTCTCTACATGGGTTATGCATAATTATTCCATTCTTTTGAATATAAAGTATCCTTCCTTCTCCTCCTTATCAAGTATAAATAGTTACTTTATCCATACCATTTTTCCTATTCTATATTATTTTAAATGAGATAAACTATTACTTTACCTTCCCATCCTCTTTATGTCACACTATGTTAATATCTATTTTTTGTGCCATAAAAGTAATAAATAAAATAGTGGGAGGGTGGACCCTCTCCTCTTTATTTCAAATTTAGGTGGAAGGGTGACATAGTGATGGTATAAGTTGTGCCACATTTTTTTCTCATTTTCATAAATATTGACATAAGGTTTATTATTTTATACATATAATATTATAGGATTTTTAAGACCTTGGTTAGAGATTATATTTCCCAGATGTTAGTATATATGAGAAAATGTTAGTATATATGATATTAATTCATGAGTTATGAAATAAATTGTTTTGAAGTAGGTCTATTTTTACTAAACATACACATACAAAAGAACATTTATTTTACATCTAACTTCTTATTTATTCATTGACAAATATTTTTTACATTCCAAAATATTCTTTAATCTACACCTCTACTCTCTCTTTTACAATATGCATTTATAAATTATATTACTAATAATTTGTTTCTTAATATCTTAATATATGTCTTATACATAAATTTATTTTATTTATCTTTTATATTTCAATATATTACATTATTTATGAGACTAAGATATAAATACCCATATGGTACCTCTACTTAGTCAATATGAATGTCTTATATGATATTCCCTTTCATGTATTAATCCTTATGGCACTAAGATGAATTGCACCATATTAGATGTCCCTTAGAAGGTATAATATTTTAATTTATCAATCCAAATATGTATTCTATTATTGCAGTAGGGTTGGGATTTTTGTAGTGATCTCCTAAGTAGTT